>JBAMJV010007838.1:0-24781 GCA_037951105.1 Echinarachnius parma
ACCATGAATACGTTTATACATCAGTACATTTAAACAATAATCTCTACGTATTTCAAAACTTTGCCATTTAAGATTTATTATCAGTTCACTACTTTCTACTTCCAGGGGTACTATTCGTGCAGCTCTTTTTTTGTATACGATAAATTAAATCTCTATTTTTTACAGAACAACTCCCCCATACGGAACAAGCATAATCTATACATGGTAATATTGTCGTTTTATAAAGAACTAGCAAATTACCCGTCACCAGATCTTTGAGTAAGATAATGTTGTATGTTGTATTTTTGTATTTCGTTATTTTTTGTATCTGTCCTGTAAAAAACATTTGGTCAATTAATGGAATCTCTGTTTGAATGGTTATGATATGATTTAATAAGTGTATAATTAAAAATACAATCTCATATTCACAGGCATATGCGTACACGGGGGGGAGGGGGGGGGGGGGGTTCAAATTCCACTTTGATGAAAAAGGGCTGTTTTGGGGTTCCCCCCCCCTCAAAAACATATTCACGGACACCAGGAACCCCCCTCACAAATTCTTCACCGACACCCCCGCCCCCTTTTGAAAGAATCTTCACCAGTACCCCCTCTCGAGAAAATCTTCATCGACACCCCCCTCGCGGCGAAAAATATTCACCGACAACCCCCCCCCCTCGAAATATCTTCTCCTACACCCCCACCACCCCCCTTCGAAAGAATCTTCACTGTTACTCCCTCTCAAAAAAATCTTTACTGACACCCCCCTAGAAAATTCTTCACCGACAACCCCCCCCCTCGAAAAATCTTCACAGACACCCCCCCCTTTCAAGATTCTTCACCGACACCCCCCCCCCCCCCCGGTGGTGATTCAATCTCATATTCACAGGCATATGGGTACCCGGGTGGGGGTGGGGGGAGGGTGTGGTTCAAATCCCCCTCAAAAAATATTCACGGACACCCACCCCTTTTCAAATTCTTCACCGACACTCTCCCTCGGAAATTCTTCACCGACAGCCCCCCCCCCCCCTCCCCACTCGAAATTCTTGACCGACACCTGACCCCTCAAAAATGTTGGTTGAGGAAATAACCACCCCCCCCCCCCTCAAAAAATATTCACGGACACCCACTCCCCTCACAAATTCTTCAGCGACACCGAAAGAATCTTCACTGACACCCCCCTCGAAAAATCCCCCACCCCCCTTCGAGATTCTTCACTAACATCCCTCCCCCCTTCGAAAATTCTTCACCGCCCTCCCCCCACGAAATATTTGACCGACACCACCCTCGAAAATTCTTCACCGACACCCCCCTCGAAATACTTGACCGACACCCCCTCGAATTACTTGACCGACACCCCCCTCGAAATACTTGGCCGACACCCAGCCCGTGGAAAATTTTGTTTGACACAATAACCCCCCCCCCCCCCTTGTAAAAACCCTAGGTATGCTGCCAGCGATCACATGTCAAACAATAAACAGTATTAACTAGACATGAAATTCGTCATAGACGAAATAGGTGATCCGTACCCATTTGAAAATTTATCTTTTGAACCTTTCCACAACAAGTTTAAGGGCAATTCCACGGTAACGGAAGGACATTCAGACACAATTTTGGAACTTCAATCAAATAATTCCAGGATCCTGCTTTTGATTTTTTTATTCTAAATGGCATGTCTTTGATCCTTGTTGGGACACCTTTGATTTCCACTATTTCTAAAATTTTGACCGCATTATGTAAATTAGTTATGGACACTAATGAGGCCGGTAACGGAAGGACGCCAAAATGGACATGGATTTTCAATTTTTTTAGTTATGACCCAATCCCTGTGAAGTTATGAGGTTTATCATGTTAAGTTGGCTACTAGTCCATTTCCTTATGTTCACAGAGTATAACACCACCTTTTAAGAAAAATATCTACATTGGTATATTAATTATGATAAATTAATTACTTCAGTGTTCGGTAACGGAAGGACAGTAACGGAAGGACCTCTGAAAAGTCTATATGAATTGTACAATAAAATTAATTTTGAAATTTAAAGACCATTTATGAGAAGGAAACATCTCTTTTGTGGTCTAAAATGAGTTTGTATCATAGATAACATATGGACATCACAAGCATTTACATTTCTATTTTTTTCTTACTATATTTCATGCTTCAATGGCTCTTATTCATGGTCAATCCATGGTAACGGAAGGACATTCGGACACAAATTGTCAACTTTAAGAAAGATATTTTTAAATACTTGTGTTGTTAGAATAGTCTATTTTGATAACAATACTTCCAAAACATACAGTTTTAAGGTCCCATAATTTTTAAATTTTTTTATCTCCGCACATTATTGAATATGCATACAAATGAGGTCGGTAACGGAAGGACACCAAAATGGACTTGGGTTTTGTTATCAAATCAGTTTTAACTAAAATTCTGTGATATTAAATAATACAAAATATTTTAAGGGTACACATTTCATTCTCTGAAGTGTTAAGAAGAATTTACTTGTTCTTTGATTAAAATTTGTTCGCAGATATTTGAGTTATTTCACACAAAGCGGACCAATGTTCGGTAACGGAAGGACATAATGGACTATAATGTATGATATGACACAGTAGGGTCATTCCATGTCAAATCACCTTTTAAAAAAGTGAACATTTTCATCGCAGCCCCCTTCAAATTTGCTTATATTTGGTATGTATGATATTTCAACCTTTAAAAGCGCAAATATTTAAGTTTTAGCCCAATCCGCCCAATGGTTTTGGCGCTATGGTCGATTCTTATGGGGGAGTTTTGTAAGAAATGGGCGTGGGCACCATTTTTCAAATGGCTATTGTACATTAACCGTTGGGTCAATTTATTTTGTAATGGTGTCATGGTGGACTGGGGATGTTATGTGCAATCCATTTATGCCATTTGTGTTCATGCATGAGCAAGTTTGGATACGATAACCTTTGACCTTAGATTTTGACCTTCCGTTTTACCTCGTGGATCAAATAATTTTGAGAATTTTTTTGGCTTAAATCTTGGCTTGATATAATTTCTACAACATATGAAAGAATTGGAGATATATTATTTCTTGTTTTTTCTACAGCCTTGTTTTTAGTTTGCAAATTTCATGTAAAATGTAATTATTTTAGACCTACACCCATGTCCAAGAATTCTATAGGGGTGTATTGTATAAAAAAAGACCTATTCAAAGTCATGATCAGAGCCTATTCACACCCTGGCTCACCACAGTTAAATAGACCTACTAATCCCCATACAATAGAAATCCAGACAAATGGCATCATGGTACAAGGGCCCTGTTGCAGAAAGAGATAAAATCAATTGTGAGCCAGATCAAATGTTCTAAATGCACAAATCTGATTGGTTGAAACACAGAAAATTACTAGTCTGACCACGCTACGCCACTGATAGCTGGCCATTGCAGGTATTGTCTCATTATTTGGGTTTTCATCTATGAGAGACCAATTTTTGAACATAAATTTTGTCATAATATGTAATATGAGGTACCTTGTCCATCTGTTACCATGTGTATGGTAACGGAAGGACATTTTCTTTTGTTATTTATTAATTAACGAAGAAACACTGAGTAATACAATTGTTAGCAATGGGAAGGCCTACTTGAACTTGCTTTGCACTGAAGATTGGTCTGCTCTCTAACAACTATGTGAGCCACAAAATTAAAAATATTGATTTTTCGGTAACGGAAGGACATTTTCATAGGCTGAAAATAGGAAGTCATTGAAGCATAACAAATCAAATAAATCATACAAATTTACTATTTTACGAAATGGTCATATCTCAGGAGTCAGAATAATGGTTTTTAGGCTTAACTGGGGAAATATAAAACAAACACTGGATCAAAACACTTTTTCACAAAAATGTCAAATTTGTGGGGTTCAATTATGGTTATAAAGTTATTATAAAAAAACAACTCAAATTATGTAAAACTAAAATTTTCTCATTGAATTCCAAAAATATAGAATTTAAGCTTTGATTTGATACCAAATTTGTATCATAAAAATGCTTGTAAAATTTTTGGTCAAATGTCCACTTTGGCGTGGAATTGCCCTTAAACCAATTTTATTTGGAGGAAATCTTACACAATTATCATCGTAGAGGGCAATCAACCTAAACATATATTATATATGTTGAGTCCATACAGTTATGATCAAGACTCTATGGTTGGGCCCAAGATAACAAGTAACAAAACAGGTCTAGGCCTATTATTTTAGTAAATTTTAGTAACACACACACACACACACACACACACACACACACACACACACACACACAATCACTCTCACATGTACATGTATATGTCTATACCAGGTCTATACAAATTTAAGGGAGGGTATGGGATGGTTATTACCCCCCTCCCATTTGGAGCCCGTTCGAAATTTGTGTTTAAAACATCACTCTAATTAGAAGCGTGGTTATTATTAGTATTCTTATGTATTTTTTATAAAGATGCAATGTTAAAAATAGCGGGGAATTATTGTACAGGCCATTGCCTCCCCCCCCACACCCCCACCCAAAAAAGGGAGGGGGTATATTACCCATCCCACCCCCTCCCCCGATCTATACGCCCGTGAACTCTACCAGTCCAAACTGGAGCTAATCTATGACCATGGATCATCTTACAAGATGATCTTTTACAAGTGTCTTTATTCACGTCCGTAGGACACTATAATACAACACATAAATAATACACTTTCCAAATTGAAAGGGTTAAGGTTTCAGATACAAGTCTGCTTTTTGTCACACTGGCTCTACTGAAACTACCTTTTCACATTGGTGATATATTCCTAATATTTTTCTACAAATATATTATAGTCAAGGAGCATGTTCACCGAAATAAAGTCCCGTGGGATTTTTGGTATGAAAGCAAGCCACCTATTCAAATGTCTCAAGGGCACCCCAAATAACAATAAAAAACATGATTGCACTCTGAAGTCTTGTGCAGGTGGCCAGCAGAGGACACCCTTTAACCCTACAAAAATCCGGGCTATTTTAGGTCTTTTTTCAGTAGGGGGTCATTATGGCTCCCTTGAGATCTCGGCCTTGAAATGCCCAATCGTCGCGAAAACTTGCATGCATTTAAAGTAAGATGTATACAATACTATGTTATTTTTGTTTTCTTCGAAAATTTCTCTAATTTGCATATTTATGGTAATTTATGCAAAAAAGGTAATAAAATTCACATTTTTGCCCATAAATCATATATTCTCAATAATTAAACATTGGTTTTCACTACATATATTCTTTAGAGGATCTTTAATAGTAATACAACAAAAGAATTTGGAAGAGCCCAGTTATTCCTTTTGTTTTCTATTGTTTTGATAATTTCTTATGTATTTCTTTGTTTGTTAACTTATGTATTTCATTGTTTTGCTTGTTTTATTTTATTTCTAACTTTAATTGAACTATTTTTACACCAAAAAAATACCTAAAAGGTAAACAAAACCAATTAGCCAATGATATATCTGTTTTTATGAAAACTGATATTTCCATATGTTTTGTACACAAATCACGAAAATTAGCGAATGTCGGGGTGACATGCAGTGACAAAAGGTCACGTGACTTCGTAACGAAAGTCCGATTTCCAAAAACTTTGTTTTAAAAGATGCACAAGAATCAAAAGAAGAAAGTCACCAAGTCACCAAGCGGCAGGGCGTCATCCTTACGCGTTTCTGAGCAATAAGAACAATTCCGGAAGGGGGGGGGGGGCATGATGGCCTCCCGGCCTTGTTAGGGTTATTATGATAGCAACGGTCAGCCATGGGTGTCGGTGATCCCAATACCTCAAACACTCAAACAGTAGAATAGTTACCAAGTGGTGGAAGGAACTTCATCCGGTCTCAATTAAATCCCTTTGACAAGGAGTTGTGCGTGTTTGTGATCGTACGTTGGACGCTTGCAGTTGGAGTTGCGAACCGCCAGTCCATGTGAAGCAAGAAAATCGTCAACATCGTGAATAGTTGGATTATTGGATACACACTCATATACGGTTGGAAGGGAAATTTGTTCTGTCCTACAGTGCATGAAGACTTCTGAGGGTGTATACATATATGTTATAAAGGAGAGACACATATATTTCGCAAAAGATAACGTTGACTTCGCAGAAGACATTGCAGATGGGCTTGGTACGAACAGTCACGTCACGTTCACGTTCACGTCACGTGAAGGTTTTGTACCTTTTGTGAAACAGGTCACCAAATCTACGAAGTGTCACGTTCAGGTTCTGTACCTTTTGTGAAACAGGTCACCCAAATCTACGAAGTGTTGGGTTACGTGACCCAACAGTTTGTAGATATACTATATGCAATTCATGAAAGCTCACGTAAATTGGCGCTTGCGTAAAACAAATTAATGTAAATTGTCGTTGAGAAGAGACTAATTCTCGGTAAATTTAATCGTGAACGAACCCTTTCTACCTATACTGTAATATACAATTATAGGCGTACACAGGCCTGGGGGCTGGGGGATGGACACCCCCTATACCCCCATCCCCACCCCCTTACATAATTCAAGAAATGTCTTGGTCTCGGCCTCGAAATTTGTGACCGGTCCTGGTCTCGTCCTCGGCTGCGGTCATTTTCTACGGACACCCCCTACCCACACTCCCCCGCTTACTTCAATTTGTCTGACGAAATATTCCCCCCCCCCCTACACCCACCCCTTGAAAAAAATCCTGGGTACGCCACTGCCTACAAGTAGCTAGTTCGAATGTCAAATACATTAATTGATTTATTTAATATTGATTGGTTGGTGTGATTGTTTCATTATAATGATTGACTGATTAATTGATTGTTTATTAGATTAAATGACTGACTTATAGATTGACTCGATTCAATAACCATAAATAAACACTATTAATCAAATCATTGTTTTATTACTTTTAAACTCATTGATCACTGCTGCCAGTCACTCACTCACTCACTCACTCACTCACTCACTCACTTTCACAGGCATGCACATACAACGCCGTTAAGGGCCAGTACGCGCAGACGTCGAGCACGGGAACTTCAGGCGTATGCGAACTGAATTGTCCGCTGCGTGTAGCAATTCAGCTGGAAATCAACATTTGCCAAAATCCACGCACGACACGTCTTTAGAAATACTCCAATAACAAGACAAATAATGCAAGTGGTATGGTTGTACATTACCTAAATGACAGAACTGCATATTATCGTCTCAGATTACTCTGAATTATGCACGTACATATTATAAACATAATGATTGAAAAGATTTGATAAGGGGGTATCGGCATTTTCGTCGACATTTTTAAATCTCTTTGTGCGTGTATGTCTAGTCCTAGTAACAAGCGTTTGCAATTTAAAAAATCTTGATTAAACGCTCACGTCACGATTTGGTTAACGCGACACTTCGAGTTTTACCGGCATGGAAAACGACAAATTGTTGGGTCACTTTACCCTACACTTCGTAGATTTGGGTGACCTGTTTCACAAAAGGTACAGAACCGTTCACGTGACGTGAACGTGAACGTGGCGTGACTGTTCGTACCAAGCCTTGCAGATGTGAAGCGCTCCCTGAATGAGACAACGATGCCAACATTACAATCAGGCCCCAGCCAGCTTTGAGAGACATCCGATATAATGACCTGTGAAACAATCCCCAGTCTATGCCTCATTCGGACAAGGTAAGGACCCACCATAACCATCAAATTGTTCCCTTCCAGATGTTACCTGACTGATGTGTCAAACTGTGGCTAGGTCTCAGCAGCAGGTATTCTGCGGACATTCAGCAAAGACAGTGCTATTAGTTCCACTAGTGGCATTCAATGTTGGGAAAGCAGCGCTTTGTACCAACTCCAGTAACGAAGTTAGTGTTGCTACATAGTTACATCAATTGGGATACTGCCAAAATGCGGTCTGAATGATCGCTGCAGCTGATACCTAACCACGTTTCGACTCATTAGTAAGGTAACATCTGGAATGGAGCCATTTGATGGTTGTGGAGGGTCTTGATACGTCTTAGTCCGAAGGAGGCACATACTGTTTGTTCTTTTGTTATTTGGTTTTGGACACTCAAGCAGCTTGGTAGTTGCACATGTCATCAGATCCTTTGGTGTGTCTCTCAAAGCTGTCTGGGGGTTATACATCTATGTGCCTCATTGTCATGTTGGCTTCTTTGGTAAAATTGCCATCGCTGTCCCATGCAGGGAGCGCTTCCCATCTGCAATATCTTCTGTGAAGTCAATGTTGTCTACTGCGAAATATATGTGTCTCTCCTAGTTACAACATATGAGGGTATGTATAAATTACCATTGGCCTTCATTCACTGTAGAGCAGAAGTCACAAATTACCATTCCAACCGTATAGGAGTGTGTATCCAACTATTCAAGATATTGACGATCTTCTTGCTTCGAATGGCCTAGCGGTTGGCAACTCCAACGTACAATCACAAAAAAAAGCACAGCTCCTTATCAAAGAGATTTGATTGAGACCGGATGAAGCTCCTACCACCACTTGGTAACTGTCCACTGTTTGAGTGTTTGAGGTATTGGGATCACCGACACCCATGGCTGACCGTTGCTTATCATAATAACCCTAATAAGGCAGGGAGGCCATCATGCCCCCCCCCCCTCCGGAATTGTTCTGATTGCTCAGAATCGCGTAACGATCACGCCCCACCGCTGGGTGACTTTCTTCTTTGAGTCTTGCGCATCTTTTAAAACAAAGTTTTTGGAAGTCGGACTTTTCGTTAAGAAGTCACGTGACCTTTTGTCACTGCATGTCAGCCGGACATTCGCTAATTTTCGTGATTTGTGTACAAAACATATGGAAATATCAGTTTTCATAAAAACAGATATATCATTGGCCAATTGGTCTTGTTTACCTTTTAGATATTTGTTTTTGGTGTAAAAATAGTTAAATTAAAGTTAGAAATAAAATAAAACAACAAAAACAATGAAATATATAAGTTAAAAAACAAAGAAATACATAAGAAATTATCAAAACAATAGAAAACAAAAGGAATAACCGGGCTTTTCCAAATCTTTTTGTTGTATTACTATTCAAGATCCTCTAAAGAATATATGTAGTGAAAACCAATGTTTAATTATGGAGAATATATGATTTATGGGCAAAAATTTGAATTGTATTACCTTTTTGCATAAATTACCATAAATATGCAAATTAGAGAAATTTTCGAAGAAAACAAAATAACAAAGTATTGTATACATCTTACTTTAAATGCATGCAAGTTTTCGCGACGATTGGGCATTTGAAGGCCGAGATCTTAAGGGAGCCATAATGACCCCCTACCAAAAAAACCCCTAAAATAGCCCGGATTTTTGTAGGGTTAAAGGGTGCCCTCTGCTGGCCACCTGCACAAGATTTCAGAGTGCAATCATGTTTTTTATTGTTATTTGGGGTGCCCTTGAGACATTTGAATAGGTGGCTTGCTTTCATACCAAAAATCCCACGGGAATTTTCAAGCTCCTTGACTATTAACTGTATATTTCATTACTTTCATTACAACTAAAATTCATATAGCATTTTCCATCACGAAAGCATTAATTTAGTCAGTAGGCATGTCTAAAACAACAAAACAATGTATTATCGAGACAAGTATTAATCCCCACTTCGTGAAGCATAATAGATAATCCAATAATTATCACCACCATCATTAACACGTGTAACATAGAATCAGGAATAATCACCTTTAATGCACAGCATACTTGATCCCACCTTTGTGATATTCTGAAACATAATAGATCATCCAATAATCATCACCACCATCATTAACACGGTCGTGTAACATAAAATGTTCCGTCATGATATGTTAGTCAACACACACCTCTCTTAAATTGTTTACTCCATGGTATGAAACACACATGCATGATATGAATGAAGAAAGGAATATTGTGCTATACGTTGGTGTTTAAACATACAGTGAGAATCACAATTCCTTCCCCATGCATTATTTCATTTCTAATAGGGATACTACGCACAAATGCTAGGGGTGAGAGACTATTTTGACCGTTACTGGAAGGAGGGGCGTTTCATAAAATTGTATGATGTAGTATGAGGGCGAAGACCCTAACATTGGGGAGGGTGTTCTGGTCTCGTTAATTGGCAACGCATTATATGCATAGATTTGATGTGCGCTGTATTGAGAATCAATTACTGTTTTCAAACATCTAATTAAAAACGCCATAAGTTACGAAACAAAAGAAATATGACGGCTTACCTGGAATTTCTTGAAATATTTGTATGCTAAATTGCAATAAAGGAAAAACAAATGTTGCCATTATTTGAGCAAATTAATAGGAACATATTATTTTTCCTCAATATCTCCACTACAACATATCAAAATTGTAGACGTATTCGAGCGGGATCGAAGGAGATAGAAGCACAACTGCACCTTCCAAACATAATACAAAATTTATGAAATCAATCAAAATTAAATTTTCGCTTTTCATGGCAATTTGATGACGTCATGATGTCCGGTTTGCGAACTTTGAATATCGCACTATACCTACAACTCATACTCTATCACGAAAACATAACGACCAAAATACTGAACATGGATTTTCAAATTTATGATCAATTGAACAGGGCATGTTTTTACCACATTTTCACATATTTTACGTATGGCAGCACGCGCGGATTTCATGTGTAGCACGCGCGCATCGGCACATTTCCGGTCGGAAAGAGATAGTAATTGTTCAGAATCGTCCCAGCTACAAGATATCAAAACTTGGGACAGATTCAAGCAGAATTGACCGAGATATCGGAATCCAAACACGATATATACATAATCGCAAATGATAAAATCGTTGAAAACTGCTAATGTTAACTTCTCATGGTCATATGATTACATAATGAGGTTTGGTTGGCGATAAGGATGCATGACGTTGTATCTACAACTCATTCGTCTGCAAGGAAAAATATTTTTAACAAAATTGCCCGTGGATTTTAAAAATTATTATCAATTAAAAAAGGGCATATTTTGTACATATTTTGTGCATAGCAGCACTCGCGGATTTTAAAGTTTTACGCCCTCCTGTTCGAGCGTTTTTGGTCGAGGAGATCTGGGAACTGTTTTAATTTATCATAGAAAGTATTGGGAACAGTTTCCAAAAAAAAAACGGCCATTTTTTTGTTCCGTGCGCGCTACGCGTGAAAAAGCGCGCGCGCAAACGCGCACTCGCGCAAAATTTTGAAATTCTCGGAATGACCTGAAACGTATGGAAAACTGGTTCGCCGGTTGATTTGAGAATTTTTCAAGGATTTTTACCCTTTGACGCGCGCGTACGCGTCCGTCGTTGTCCGTACGACCTTGGGTGCGACATTTTTATATAGCCCTTGAACTTAGCTTGCCATGTACAGAATTTGGTGAAAATATACCATTACGTAAGAAAGATATGGGCTGTTGAAATATTTCACAAAATGGCGTCTCCATGACGTCACAGGGTAGTACCGTCATAATCATTACCCAGGTGCACAATTTCGGACCAAGGTCTATTATGTTCACCAGGTTTCATTATCATATCCCCAGCCAAATTTTACAGACACGAGACACAAAAAACGTACAAAGAAAAAAAAGAAAAATAATTGTGTTTCCACAATTGCGGTATATTCAGAGATCGTAATGACCGCGGGAAATAAAGACGGATCGTGATAGCGTTATCAAAATGATGTCGAATGAAATCGGAATGACCGCGGGAAATGACGACGGATCGTGGTAGCGTTATCAAATGATGTCGCATGATAATTTGATATGTTATGAACAAGATCTTATCGAGATCGAGCCTTGTAACATGACACGAATTATATACACAAAGCCAGAGATGATCGTGAAGTATTGTGCGATTGTGGAAACACCCCGCTGAGTAATAACAAACGGTGATACGCTATACGTATCACCTAATTAAATCGTTGTCAAGTAGATCAATAACCCTAATTCCTTGCTCTTCTTGTTTACACATTATTTACAAAATGAGAGTCGTATACAGCCTAGCTTTCGATCCTAGCAGAATCTTCGTCAGGGCACAAATGACAGTTACTACAGAAAAAACACAGAATATGTACCAACATAAACACATGTATGGAAGGGGGGCTGGAAAGAGGAAAGGAGGCGGAGACACAAAACAATGAAAGCAACTGTGAGTGGATGAGTGTCAGGACTGCTTGACCAATCAGGTGAAAACAGGCATGGGTGGGTCCTAAAGTGGCTGCAGTCAAAGAAAATGTGATGAGAGTGTAAGGCTTAGAGAAGAATAGAGGTAGGGAGGATCAAAGAAATAAATCAAGAAATGGAAAGAGACATGTGAACAAAAGACAGTTGATGAGGTGTGGGAGTGCACTGGGGCATCGAGAGGGGAGGAACAATAGAGGGGATTATGAGTGTAGGGGATGGGAGCGAGAGGATTAGGACAAAGAAAGTGAAGTGAAGTGTGTTGCAGGATCGGATGAATAGGATAGGCGAGATCAAAGGAGAGAGCGGAAAGGATGGGGACCCAGTAGGTGATGATATGTAGGGAAGCAACATAGACAAATGAATGGGACAGGGAGTGGAAAGAGATAGTGAACAAAAGGAAGCCTAAATAGGTAGGTAATCAGAGGGAAGGTGGAGAGACAAATGAAGGTGGAACAATATGATCAAAATAGAGGTGGAACTATGCATGATGAGAATGTGGATGTATATGAATAAGCCCATGTCTATGGACAGTGTACCTATAGAGAGAAATTAAAAGCAAAAAGTATAACATATTGATAAACTAACATGATTATGTGTATGAATGGTGACAGTGTATATAATGTAATCTCAAAGGAAACTAAAAATGAATATATGCTTTTCTATTATTTACAAAAAGCACACATTTTTTATACTTGAGTACAACAAAGTACGCACTTCGAGTAAACATTTACAATTAGCCTGTATTCAGAAAATTAAACCAGTGACAGAGAGAAACCTATTTTGGTAGCCGTATCCTGTTTTGCCAATTTTGCGAATATCGTGTTGAAAATGTGAACAAAAATCACCGATCAAATTCAGTCATGCATATATTATATACGGACATGTACAATCACACGAATGTGTGTACAATGTAGTAGATTGTGCGTTGACAATGCACAGATGCCGGACCTACAATATTCCGCTACTCTGTATATAGTCTATGCAAATTCCCCGCCCGACGGTCGCTTTCGCTTTTGGAATGTACGGTTACGGTAGATTGTCTGAGCATGTAAGACATCAATGCGATGTATAATTCCGCCACAGAACCAGGTTGTATCCAGCATGTCTGTACGCAGTACTATATACCAATGCAAAACAGATCCCGTCCCTCCCTTTTAGTGGACCAGCGAAATTTTCTGATATATCGCGAAATATAGTTAAAAAGGATATCGCACAGCTTGCGTACAAACGTCAGATCCATCGCCCAGCTGAAAATATATGCGAAAACTACCGTGATGGACAGCAACACACGGACACCAACCCCGTCCTATAGACATTTAAAATTGGTGTATCGAATGATGTACTTAACCTTCTTAAAGAAAATACCTTATATAAGAGACTTTTGCATAAGTGCTTAACATGATTATCCCATAATAAGTTACAATCGACATATACTCCTAAATACTTCACACAATCTACTTGTTGAATTTGGTTACCATTAAGTGCAGTGGCGTACCCAGGATTTTTTCAAGGAGGGGGGGGGGGGGGGTTATTTTGTAAAATTTTTGAAGACGAGAACATTTTTGCAATTTAACATCGGAAAATTTCCATTTGTTTCAATATTATTGTATGGGTATATTCGTTTATGACTTATGATATGGCGTTTTGAAGGGTAATATATAAACACTCGAGGTATTAGAATATTATATATATATACGAATGCGAGCAGAGCGAGCTTGAAAATTTTAGCAATTTAACATCGGAAATTGCCATTTGTTTTAATATTATTGTATGGGTATATATTCGTGTGTTATTGCGTTTTGAAGGGTAATAACCACCCGAGGTTGTAGAATATTATATATATACGAATGCGAGCGGAGCGAGCTTGACAATTTTTTAGCAATTTCACATCAGAACATTTCCATTTGTTTCAATATTATTGTATGGGTTTATTCGTTTATGACTTATGATATGGCGTTTTGAAGGGTAATATACTCCGCAAAAAAAGAAACTGGACACTTGTAAAAGTTGAAATATTTCATATTAATGTACGATAAAGTGTAGATTATCATATATCAAATTAAAGGGAATTTAGTCCTCTGCATGCAGGGTATAAATTTAAGGTGTAATCGTTCATGCATGAAATGTCATGGTCAATTAACAATAGCAAGGTCTGTTTTCAAAAATAGCAAAAACAATGGAGGACCACACCATTCGACTGAAATGATCAGGATGATAGTAAGCGTTTCACTTAAAACAAGATGTGCGGGGCAAGTAAATAATGTCATATTTAACTTTATTGTTATGAACAATCTCTGAAAATAAAAATTTGTCAATAAAACAGGGCCAGGTTATGAGAGCATCATCATACTGGTCTATATAAGAGGCATGAAGCTTGTATGTTTAACTGTGTCCCCTGCAATTGTAACCATAGTTACCTAGAGAAATGACATGTTACCCAACTAACAATTGGACGTTTTCTGAACGTTCTAAACAGGTTCAAAGTTGGTTATTTGGACGTTCTGTGAAAACGTTTTTAAAACGTTTATTTGTGGAAGGTTGAAAACGTTTTTAGAACGTTCCAAATGGACGTTTTTAGAACGTTGTTTAAACGTTAGAAAAACCAATAAAAAACCTTTCATGTATTTGCTTTTAAGTGCAAGGACCAGCAGAACGTTTTAAGAACGTTCTGTAAACGTTCATTAAAGACGAAGACCTATGGAACCTAATAAAAACGTTTTAAGAACGTTCTGTAAACGTTCATTAAAGACGAAGACCTATGGAACCTAATAAAAACGTTTTAAGAACGTTCTGTAAACGTTCATTAAAGACGAAGACCCATGGAACCTAATAAAAACGTTTTGTAAACGTTCTGTAAACGTGTTGTGTTTGCTGGGTAAAGACTGCCCAACTGTTTGACCAATGGTGACATCAGGTTTTGAAGTTCTGTGGAGTACGATAGCATTCTTGAGAAGAATTTATACCATTTTTCATGCTGAAATAAGGGCAGAAAATGTGGTTTCGACTAACAAACCTTTGCCATGGAATTCCCTATTTTGTTACTTTTGGATGAAAATAAAACCTATAACGTTCACAATTTGTCTTCATTTATACTATTATTGAGATGAAGATAGAAAAGGTCACATTTGTGTTGAAAATTTATGCCATGTCATGAATATAGCGTTTTAAATTATGCTTATCAACATTTATATGGTCGAGTGGATGTTCCATTTTTGCTATTTTTAAAAACAGACCTTGCTGTGGTTAACTGACCGTGACAAGTCATGCATGAATGATTTCATTTAGATTGTATGCCAATATTGAAGAGGGTCGTTTTATCTTTAATTTGATATACAATATCACATATTTTATCGTAAATGAATATGAAATATTTGGTCTTATACAAGTGTCCAGTTTCTTTTTTTGCGGAGTATATATAAACACCCGAGGTTTTAGAATATTATAATATACGGAGCGAGCTTGAACATTTTAGCAATTTCACATGGGAAAATTGGCATTTGTTTCAATATTATTGTACTAGCTGCCTCGGCGCTTCGCGCCTCGGCAGCTAGAATCGGCGCTTCGCGCCTCATTATTGAAAAATGAAATTAAAAAAAAAAAATAATAAATAATAATAATAAATGTAAAAAAAAAAATTTTTAATAAAAAAAAAAAATAATTTAAAAACAATTATTTATAAAATGATAGTAATGGTTGCCATCATCATCACCAATTCCACCACTACCATTACTACCATCTTCATCATCATCATCATTGTTATCATCACCTTTATCCTCAGCAGTATTGATTATTGCCTTCTTCAATACCACCACCACTATTAATTCATTATATCCATCATCCCATCATTACTACACCACTATCGTGTTATCATTTTACCATATTTATTACTATTACTTTATTTTCTTCTGAATTAGCACTTGCTTTTTCGTTGATATAACTTTTTCGTATCACCATTAATGTATTTTGATCACCATAATCATATTATCATGTACACCTTCACCACAACCACCATTTTACTGTGTCGTCAAAACCATAATGTTCATTATCATTGATCATTGCCATCATCACCTTCTTTTTTATAGATCATTACCACTATCGCCATCATCAGCTTTTTATTCAAATTCAGTTCATTCTGATCGGTCATTGCATTCATCACTACTACTACCAACATCATTGTTACTACCATCATTAACACTACACCATCATTTTTACCATTATTAACATAATAACTATTATCTCATCACCAGCACAATCACATCGTTGTTTTTGTTTTCATTTTATTCATATCAATAATGTATTTATCATTCATCATGTTTACTCTTACCACCACCATCATCATTATTGTTGTTGCATCAATTTTCATCTTCATCATTATTGATAATTGCTATTATCCCACCATTAACATTATCATCATTATGATCATCACTACCAACACTATGTCTGCATCATCATTTTCGTCATCATTAAATATTGTATCATCATTGCCACCACCACCACATCATTCTTACCACTATTATCAACACACCATCATTATTACAACCATCATTTTTAGCACCATCTTATTTATTGGTATTTTTATCACTATACCTTCAACATTATCATTATCACCACTACCACCTGTATCATTATCATTATCATCAATATGGCTGAAATATCAACAAATGCATTTGATCTTATAATTATTTGGGGCCCAAATAATTAGATATTTAAAAAAAAATTAAAACATAATGCTTGCACTTTTTTTTAAAAAATCTTCGAAATCGTTTTTTAATTATTTGTTGATGATTTTTCCAATTAAATATTATTTCAATCAAACATGTCATGCATAATTTTGAATTGAAATGGTTAAAACTGATGACATTTCAGAAGTGCCCTCTTGTGTTCAAAATGGCTCTTTTTGAATGATAACATGCTTTTTACTTAGTCATTTTGCAATGTTGTATATTTTTTTAGCATGGTGGAGTTTACTATTAGTTTAGGCTATAAGGTTACTGTCCAGGTTTGGTTACTAAGTTTAGCCAAAACTAAACTACCCCTTTAACGTGCAGATTTTTAGCGTATACATATATGCACATGCCCATACATAAATACACATGCAAACATACGCATACATACACAGATGCATGCACTCACACACATACATATGCATGCACATACCCATACAAAAGCGACACAAATGCACACCTACATAAATATACATTTCCATACACATTACACACACATATGCATGGACACACATACAGTAGGCCTACATACCTGCACATATGCATACATCATACATGTAGGCCTACACACAAACACATACGCATAGACATGTATTCATACATGAATCACACGTTATGCGCCTATTATTCGTTTTGAGAAAGGATAATATTACAGATATTATTACAGTGAAACTTCATTCTAATCACTGCATTAATTTAATTTTGGGCTAAAAATGGTTGGAAAATGGTCATAATTTATTCCATTGAAAAAAAAATTAGATAACATGAGTTTAAAAAAATAACAAAAAAATACATAAGAAATTTCAAAAACAAAGAAATTTCAAAAACAAGGAAATACATTAGGAAAATTTTGCTGTCACAATTCTAAATTTTGAAAACCTTTTAATTAAGTCATAAAGAATATTCATGCACAAAATTAGTATATATTGTGCAATATTTAGTGATTTAAAGACAAAAAGGGGATTTTTGCATAAATTTGCATAATCAATTAAAAATTGATTCTTCAAAAAATAACAAAAATATAACGGCGGCTGAGATCTCACCTCCTGATCTCCCACCTGGCTATATAGCCAAAATACCCCGGCGTGGTTATAAGGGGTAAACAAAATGTGAGTAAAAATCAATTAATATAAACCTAAGGAAAGCTTCCCCAATCAAAATGAAAGTGTGACTGTAGGTAAAGCATATTTGTATTCATTGTCAAAGTAATAATGGATGAAAACATTATTTGTGGGTTGGTAGACCTACACTTCAGTAAGAAGATACAGAGATCAGTATACAAGGATAAAGAGCATACATTGCACTTTTTTAGACCTATGTTGTTATTCTACCTGCTTTAGTAATTTGTTAATGATTTGTATTATTGCGTAGATTGCTATAATTTAGGAAAATCCTTAAATTGGCAACACATTGTGATATTTTAAAAACAGATTTCGGCAATCAAATTGGTAACTTTGCAGCAAAGTCATTTCATATTTGTCTTAAATTGTTATCACTAAATATTTTCCACTTTTATATACGGAGTTGCCAATTTGTAGAGGAAAATAATGATAAATTTGGCCTTAAAATAGCTCTTGTCCTTAATGAGATAGTAATAATAATAATAATAATAATATATACCATTTATAGAGCGCTATATACTGTATCTAGGTGCTCTATTTATAGGCACATGATTACTTTAGGTCATCAGGTACAGTTAAAACTTAAAACCTGCACAATTACTTGCGCACCATCTCAAATCTCAGGGGAGTTGGACTACCTTAAATAAACAAAACTAATTTGTATCATTAGAAATTTAGAATTACAACATACTGCATAATGCACAAAGAATCCACAGTGTTGAATTACAACTGAATCTACAAATCATTGACAACAGAACAACATATGTGTGTACAGGGCTCGACATTAGCAATTGCCTTGTTGCCCGGGCAAGTCAAAATTGATGTCGGCCAAGTCAAATTTGGTAAATGGTTTAGTTTGGTTGCTTGATCGGGCAACTAAATAATTGATGAACTATGACTATAAGAAAACACTCTAAATCTCATCTAGAAATAAGCGGGCAAGTCAATTTTCTGTTTTGGGCAAGAACAATTTTTAAATCCATGATTTCACTTGCCCGAACGGGCCAGAAGAGAAACAAGTTAGCGTGGAGGTTTGAATAACACACTTTTGATCTATTAGCAAGAATGGAATTTTACATAATGTACTTGGAAGAAGACTATAATTCAATGCTACATGAAAATCTGGTTTTGCAATATAAATATGCACTTGTTTTGTGTATAAAATCTAGACCAGAATGTCTACATAATAATACAACTAATAATATATTACATTTAATATATTTACATGTACATGTACAAATGATTTACCAGAGTGGAATATGATCAATTAAAGTAAAGTGACTGCAGCCAAACCAGCACATAAAGACCACCATAATAATTATGTAGACAGAAAAGGCAGTATTTTTAGCAGGAGGTTTCTGTACTGTTTCCATTTTGTGGTTTGAAATAAAGACAACTGTGAAGCAGTGATGCCTGTGGTTAGCAGGCAAGTATGTATGGTATTGGTAGCTTATTAAATGATCAATGATGAATCTACAGCCATTTCATCTTTTAATACAAAACAACTAATTCATAAATACAATTGATATTAATTTTCCCTAAACACCATGTTTTCAAACTGACCTGCTTTTTAAAATTTGCATTACCAAAAGAAAAATCAAAAGCACTTTTATATCGCTTTGCATTTTTCTGTGAGCGACACTATTCATAAATAAAATCACTGACATTTGCTTTGCTATGCATATTTCTTACATATGAGATTTTTAAAAATGTAATGCAACTATAATTGTTATAATTCTCAAAAGTTTATCGTTCATGAATTAATATGTACTTATTATTTAACATCCTGATTATTTATTACCTATTTACCTTTAACCCTAAAAGGGCCGGGTTATGATGTCTTTCTACAGTATGGGGGGGGGGGGTGCATGGTCATTGTCTCATCGCCGCGAAAATGTGCACAGATGTCAAGTAAGGTGCATTTAGAAGTAATCAGAAAAATCACAGGGGGGGGGGGGGGGCATAATGGGCAAAGGCCTCTAGGCTTCTTAGAATTAAGTCCATAATTTAGCATTTTTAAAAGTTAATCTTAATGAAAACACCTATATGGAATTATTCCACCTGTTTTTCTGGAATTCAAGAAATAACTACAACTTCTTTCTTAAAATTTTGACTTCAAGGAAACTGACAAAATGAAGATCAAATTCCTTTTAAAGAGTTTATATCAATGCAAAGTTTGACTTTTTTTTTTTTTTTGACGTTTGACTACTCTGTCTCTCATATATTGTGGGAGAGCATAGTTTGAGGAAGTCCTATCTAGGATTAAGTGTATAGTCCCACAATAGTGCATTATAAATGCTCAATGAGAATCATCGATCCCAAAATGAGAAGTTCAAAGTAAAAAATTACCGACCTGTGCTACCAAGTGGCCCATGTATATTGTGCAACTGGTTTCTAGCCGGCTTGCTCCAACACAGTAAGAACACCTTAAAGTTCCAACTTGGTATGGGGGTGCAGAGAATGACGTCGTGAAATTAGATCATTCAAATGAGGTGCATTTTTCTGACAAGGTTCAAGGTTATTATTTTTATCATCATGTCTGGATCATCGCTAAAAATATGTATCCCTTTGAATATCTTGAAATGAGAAGAATTCTTTGCACACTTGGCAATGATCAAAGAACCGGATATAATGGTGTAGTATTCTTGCCGTCATACTCAGAAATTGAATTGCATACTGGAATTTTAAATGTCCTTTTCGCATTTGCGACGTTCTCCCAGAAATCATGATCATCTGTAGAAATCGTGTGCAAAGAGGACAATTGAAGATGATCATCCAGGTTATAGCCTGTAGTGTAGTACGATGCAGAGCAGAGGTTTTGTCTTCCAAAATGTATTTGAATGGTCTTTTCATTAAGAACTCACATAATGTGCTTCACTTCTCGATCAGTACTATGCTGAAGAACCTTCCGTGCAGGTATGGATGAATATGTAACATGTTACATGTCCCATGTAACTGTAATTTCTTCACGCCCTGTCTGGAAATTCCTTTCTTTGCTCAACTGGTGTAAACAGATTTGCATATCTGAGGAAATGTTGCAATGTAAAGTTGCTCGCTGGTTCCGTCATCAACAGACTGCAATGTCGTGTCAGATTCTGTATTCCACCAAGCCTGTGGAGGAGTATGGAATTGCAGCGCCCAGCGGTGTTAGCCTGTACAACTATTGTGTTACACGATGGGATGGGCATATCTGCAAAAAGAAATAAATAGATTTCTGTTTCAGTCCAGATTGAGCTCTATTGGATTACAAATTATAAGATAGTACAATAGATTACCATGGAAAGACGTTTATTGAGGATGACAAACCTCAACCTTGGCCATACAAACCAATCAATTTTGAAAAGAGGTTGAGGTGGGGTAGTGCTGTAACCGATCATCGGATCGGCATGCCGATCACGATCCGATCATACATAATCGGACCGTTTTTGCCGATTTCCGATCATGCAGAAAAAATCGGAAGATCGGATCGGCAAAAAAAAAAAAAAAAAAAAAAAAAAAAAAAAAAAAAAAAAAAAAAAAAAAAAAAAAATCCGTTTTTTTTTCTCTGGAAAATGATCCCAAAAAACATATTTTGGGAATATAAATGAATACCAAAGCAACATATATCCATATGAATAAGCCCAAGGTAATCTTGTATGGGTATGCTTTCATTTAAAACTGATTACCTCTCCTTTTACAAAATTATTCGCGCCGATTTTGAGCTTAGTCCCATGTGTTTCTGAAAGGTTACGCCAAATTAATCACATGGGACTAAGCTCAGAATCGGCGTGAGAAATTTTGTAAAAGAAGAGGTAATCAGTTTGAAATGAAAGCATACCCGTACAAGATTACCTTGGGCTTATTAATATGGATCTATGTTGCTTTGGTATTCATTTTTTTTTTTTTTTTTTTTTTTTTTAAATTTTTTATAGCCGATCATCCGATCCCGATCATCGATCCGATTTCGAAGATCGAAAAAATTTTGCCGATCCGATCAAACGATCCGATCATCAAGGTCAGTTACAGCACTAAGGTGGGGTCCAATGCAGGAATTATTATTATTTTTTTTTACGGGGTTACTTTTTCAATCTGATATCTTATCACAAGATATTTAATATAACACCATGGTAATTTTAGGGGCTACCTACTAAATTTTGGGGGCTATTTAAAAGATTAGGCGGCAATATCCTGGGGGGGGGGGGGCACTTGTTCGTATTATATCTACGTACAGAATCGCATTGCGTCAGTGCCTTTTTTTGGCGCGGCTACTACACTAATGCAGTGTACATTGATTACGCCATCACATAGCGCCATACCTGTTCTTCTGTCATGTGTAAAATACTCTGCATGTTACACATGACAAACTACATGGTACTATTGTTCTATTTAATATCGGTAGCGTCGGTCGTAACCATTAATAACCCCGTCAAAGTGAATGCACAAACACCCCTTGTACACTGCATGCCACACCAAGCGAAAAAAATATGCACTTGCGCATGCGATTCTGTACGTAGATATGATATGCACGAACAGTATATAGGCGAGGACCTTACTGCAACATTCATGCAGTTAGAGCGCAGCATAAATTTCTATTGCATAAAACACACTTGGGCAATTCCACGGTAACTGACGTTACAATACAAATTCAATGTAGGACAGTAGGATATGTACAAATTTGTTTTCATTGACATTGTACTTTATATTGTAGTTAAGTAAATAAAGATACATGTACCTGCCGGCTGCCGGTTATAATTTGAGTATTTGAATGATACAGGTAAGGTATTACAGGTCAGTTACAGCACTACCTGCCGGTTATAATTTGAGTATTTGAATGATACAGGTAAGCCTCGTAAGGTATTACTACAGAATAACAGCGAGAAAAATGTGACGTTAACTGACATCGCACTGTTTCTGAATAGACCCTAAAAGGCCTAAATGGCGTATCGCACTATTTCTGTATGGACCCTGATGCCATGGCGTACCATTTTTTTTAATAAACCCTAATGGCGTATTGCACTTCTGAAATGGACAATAATGAATAAATGGCGTATCGCACCTTTCCTGAAATTCATCATATTATTTTCAAATTGACCCTATTTCTCTCGGTATCTCGCACTCACACTGCAAAAACAAAATGCTTCTACAAGAATCCCAGCACTTTATCCCCCACAGTGCAACCCGTATACAATAACTCGGTATACTATACTCGAGTGCAGCCACGCACACTAACAAATCTATCTATATCAAAGACTCGACAAACTACGAAAACTACCACGGCTCATATGCCAGAACCCTCGGGGAAGAAATCGCCGCCGATCACACACCGAATGAGTAGCCTACGGGGGCCGGGGGTAAGCACGCAAAATAAACTACAGCATACACACAAAAATCGTATAAATCACTTACCCATGATTATTGTAAAATGCAATCACCACCGTCACTTCTGGAATGGCCGTCTCTTATCATATTTCACCAGTATATCACCAAATAATGATATTTGTACGTGGAGCTCGAAGATTTCTGAACACAACTGCACGATCCGACTCGACCCGAATTTTACACCGGGCCGAGATACACATTCTGTAATTATGTTTTTGTTTTTGTTTTACTGATAGTATAGCAATGTGTATCTCGGCCCGATGTCAAATCCACAGAAATTTACCCACATTGTTTACGATTTTAAAAACATTTATCTACATTTACGCTACAAATTTGTTTCCGCTTTCAAGACTAATAACTTGCCTAGTACATAAATATTATTTGTTTTTTTCCCACACAACTATTACAGCGAGAAATTACACCGAACGGCAAACGAATTCCTCGCGGTGATGAACGGCAATGCCAAAAAAACATGTCAGCGAGCAGTGGGGAAATTTACCCACGTTGTTTACGATTTAAAAAACATTAATTGAAATCTCAACTACGCATTTGTATTTAGTTTCTAAGCAATTCATTTTTCTGGCGGAAAACTATTTTTTATTTTTGACGTGAAATTTCTAGCGCACGAAAAAGCAGCGAATGACGAACAATGGCATGGGGAATGACCTGCTAACCGCCCCTCCGCAACCGTACTCCAAAACGGTTCTGAACTATATTAGTATAGATGGGTACGGGTATATTCATGTTATGTTATTGCGTTTTGAAGGGTAATACACACCCGAGGTTGTAAAATATTATATACGAATGCGAGCGGAAGCGAGCTTGAAATTGGCATTTGTTTTAATATTATTGTATGGGTATATTCGTGTTATATTATTGCGTTTTGAAGGGTAATATATAAACACCCGAGGTTATGAAATATTATATACGGTATGCCGACTGCGCGAGCGGAGGGAGCTTGAAAATTTTAGCAATTTAACATCGGAAATTGCCATTTTGTTTCAATATTATTGTATGGGTATATTCATGTTATTTTATTGAGTTTGAAGAGTAATACACACCCCGAGGTTGTAAAATATTATATATATATGAATGCGAGGCGGAGCGAGCATGAACATTTTAGCAATTAACATCGGAAATTGGCATTTGTTTCAATATTATTGTATGGGTATATTCGTGTTATGTTATTACGTTTTGAAGGGTAATATTGGTTGAGAATCCTCTCAGCGGGGGGGGCGGGGGGGGGGGGGGGGTGTTCGTGGAAAATTTTTGAAGGCCGAGAACAAGAAATTTCAACATTTTCGAGCCCGATCGAGACCGGGTTTCTTCGCAATTTTTCGAGGCCGAGACCAGATAATGAGGGTCGAGACCGCTTGTAAGTGAAAATTTGAAAAGGGGGGGGGGGGGGGGGGGTTCAAACACCCAAAACA
>JBAMJV010007839.1:0-38820 GCA_037951105.1 Echinarachnius parma
CTATCTGATGGTGTGTAACGTACGCATCATTGGAACATGTCCGATCTAAGACGGGAATTTAATGCATAAAATACCACGAATAGGTATTGCAATTGAGATGGACATCCAGCGCGCATTGTATATTGCATTGTTCCTTGTCCAATACTAGTTTGCATATCCTCCGTCTTCTCGATAACATCCCAATGAACTTTAAACTAACTTTTCTCCTGTCAACACGTTGTTATTTCATATCAAATTACGTTACGAAATTGTTCACTTTACCCAGCTAGCCACCTGACGTCGGGCCGATGTCGGAATTTGGTTGCGGGATGTCGGCATATCGCCGTTGGCTCGAGGTTAAAATGTCCGCCAGCCCAACATCGTCACGACGTCATTTTTGTGATATATTGGCATAACGTCATTTTCCGACAATGGCCCAACATCATGTCATGAGATGATGTTGGGCCATTGTCGGAAAATGACGTTATGCCAATATATCACAAAAATGACGTCGTGACGATGTTGGGCTGGCGGACATTTTTACCTCGAGCCAACGGCGATATGCCGACATCCGGCAACCAAATTCCGACATCGGCCCGACGTCAGGTGGCTAGCTGGGTAGCCGTTCAACTGAATAACCGGATCGGTGATTGGCGTTTGTGAGTCATCTTGAAAACTAAAAATGAAATTGGAAATTAGGAAGATTTTCTTGTAAAAAGCCTAGCCAAAATAGGAGGATAAGGGGAAGGACAAAAATGGAACGAGAAGATATCTCAGGTCATAAGATTTCAAATTGTAGGAGCACAATATCAAGTCCCCTTAATCCCTCTATATAAGTAAAAGGATATAAAAAAAAAAACATGGTAACAAATACTGGTATTTTCAACCTTTAAAGGAATAATACATTCATTTTCTAGAGTTGTAGTAGGGTACAGGGAAACTATAAGGGTAGGAAGTGCAATGCACATCATTAGGAACTAAAAACAAAACAAAATGTAATAGAATTCCGTTCAGGAACGCTGAACAAATATCCGTAAATATAGTCATTCAAATAAAAGTCGCGGGCGTGATGATATTAATAAACAGTTTTTTTTTTTAAATGAATCTTTTTACCTGTCTTTTGAAAGTTTATTTTAAAAAAAGAAATCATATTTAAATTGTCTGAAACAAAAGGGGTAAGTCCTCCAAGTGTCTGCGTAGCGCACTTTATATAAAATGGATATTACCTGAATTAAAATAGCCTTCTAAATGAGTAATTACGATTTTTATATCATTCAAGAGTGGTAGTATAATGATAACAACTATGAGGACTGATATCAATGACAACGATCAAGTTTTAACTACTAAAACTAAACTATTCAAGAACTTTTCTTTCTCCCTATATCGCAGAAATAATTCCTCGATATTATAGTATTACATCCTTGTTGGAAATCGTATTATTTGTCGTTTCTTGTTTGGAAGGTACGAACGTTCTTTCTATACAAATCAATTTGCTTTATATCCCTTTCTTTCTGTAAATACTTTTTTCTGGCTCAAACATCATCGCTAACAAGAATCATATTGCCCCTCTTTTAGCTCAGTATAATACCTCCTGACGTTTCGATGCTTTATTTAGCACGATTTGAACCATATTCAACTTTTTTTCCAGTTGAAGGTTACCCCGAACAGTTGTGCGATTATGTTTGAGACAATGCCCTTGTAGTTTGTTCCCTTGTATTTCGTAATCCTTTTCATAACGTTGTAACGTAAAGGACATTTTCATTTCTTATATTGATATTGTTTAATGGATTACTTGATTTTGAGATACGGTAGAGACTCCGGAAGAGAGCCAGGCTTCGCGCGATATGAGGCAAAAAGGTGAAAGGAGGCCCGAGAAAGAGATAGGTTGAAGAATCGGGCAGATAACCCTTAAGCCCTCTGCAGACAGAGCCGACTCGACCCGATTCGACTGGTTTTCATTCGGATCGGCTCAGATTTCAGTGCCTCGCGACACACATTTTGCCAGTCGAGAGACAGTCGGATGCCAGTTGGGGCCGATTCAACATGATGAATCGGATCCGACCGACCGGGCCAACTCTAATTCCTGATTGAAACCAGTCGGATCGGGTCGAGTCGGCTCTGTCTGCAGAGGGCTTTACAGGAAAGAGCAGTGTATCACAGTATGAACACACTGTGTAGACCATGTTATTTTAGTGCGTTTTAGCAGTGTCAACACTCTTCCCACACAGTGAGCAAACTGTGAACACACTGTGAACACACTGTTAACACACTGTGAACACACGCTGAGCTCAATGTGAGCACACTGTGACGTTACACAGTGTATTGTCCACACTATTTTGTACATTTTGAAAGCAGTAAAGGTATATCATATTGTGCTAACAGTGTGTTCACAATGTGTTTCACAGTGCGTTCACAGTGTGACCATTGCTCACACTATCAAAACGCTCCAATTTAACATAATCTACACAAGGTGTTCACACTGTGCTCGCGATCACAGCGTCTTAACATTGTGATAACAGTGTGCTCACGGTGTGTTCAGTTTTAACACTGGCGGTGTGTTCACACTATGTTCTTTCCGGTATATAAGTGAGGGATAATGCAAGGGACCAAATGTGGAAGGAAATAAAAAGGATATATCGAAAAAGAACGGAGAGAAATACAAGTTAAAGGAGATATTCGTTAAATTGGATCTCACCAATTCCTCTGAAAAAGTTTCAGCTATGAATCACGAATCTGTCAAAACTGAGTAAGGAAATCATCGCTATACTGGTTGATAAGATATATATCTCGCCAGTAAGTGATTGTATTAGACATTTCTTGAGGCTATTTCATGAGAGCGGAGATTATTAAAACCGATGATCTCTTATATCATTACCCCGGGCCAAAAGTTACAAACTTAGAATTTTCTAGCAAATTTAATTTGTCTCTTAAGGCTTGCTTAGTGTGAGTGATGATGTACAGTTATGCCCTTAAACCAGTATACCAGCACAACAAAACATCAACAAGAACGAAAGCTAACTCAAAATGTTACTTTTGGTAAATTATTGTCGCATATAATGCTTTCTTATTGGTCAAAAGTGTTTTAAGTTGAATATCGGAAATGGTGCTCTCATTCGTTTTATCACATATATCCAGGAAGTCAAAATCCAAAAGTAGATCACGACGACACCATGTCTATTTTAGGGTGCATGGGTGTGAATTTTCTACTAGAAAACATTGCTTTTGGCGGAAGATAGTCATCATATTCTCGATCCTAACTTGCCAACAGATTGTCTTGGTTTTATTTCAACATTGATGACTGTAATGATTTATCCGGGCTGACATAATGCAAAAGTAGATCGCAATAACACCAATTTATATAATCAAAGGGTACATGGGTGTGAGTTTAGGGCTAGAAAGCATTGCCTTGGGCGGAAGACGTGTGGTCGCTTATTTGTAGTAAGTTATAGTCACTTTTTCGATCATAACTAGTCAAAAGATCGGTTTGGTTTTATTTCAACATTGACAACATTAATGTGTTCGTAATCTTTGTATGATGTATCCGAATCATCCTAATGCAAAATTAGATCGCGACAACACCAAATTCTATTAGAGTGTGCAATGGTGTGAATTTACGGCTAGAAAGCATTGCCTTGGGTGGAAGGCGGTCGCTTATGTATGGTAAGTTATAGTCACACTTTCGATCATTGTATCATTTTTATTTCAACATTGACAAAATTAATGTGTTCTTATTCTTCTTATGATGTATCCGAATCATCCAAATGCCAAATGTAAAATTTGATCGTGACGAAACCAATTTCCTATTAAAGGGTGCATGGGTGTGAATTTACGGCTAGATAACATTGCCTTGGGCGGACGACAGTCGCTTACTTGTGTTAAATTATTGTCATATTGTTTGATCCTAACTTGCCAAAAGATTGTTCTGGTTTTATTTCAACATTGGCAATATTAATGAGTTCGAGTCTTTTTATGATGTATCCTAATGCAAAAGTAGATCGGGAACATAGGCGCCAGAAGTGGGGAGGCAGGGGGTGGCCGCCTCCCCCCCCCCCCCCCCCCCCATCCAAAATGTGAAGAGAAAAAAAGAAGAAGAAGAAAAGAAAAATATGAAATGTATGAGCTAAGACTTATTAATTCTAACGTTCAAAAACTAATTTATACATCCATTTTAAGTTTTCGATGCGCGCTTCGCGCGCGAACAGATTGTATATGTTTGTTGTGTAACTTGCATACGGTCTGGGGTGAGTACCTACCTTCTTCTGTACCGGGTCACGTAGTTCTTGTGTAGGCTGGCATTACTCTGGCTGCTTGTGTGTCATGACGTGCACCAAATTGCACCATTTCAAGTATGTAAATGCAAAATCTTCCCCGTGGGAAGGGGAAACCCCCTCCCAAACCCTCCCCCTCTGGCTCTGCCCCAGCCCTCGGTCGCTTCGCTCCCTCGGGACTCATTCTTGGCTGTAGGCTATGTTGTTGGATCATACATAATGTGGCATATGGTTTATGTTGGAACTGTGTATACTGTTACACTAAATACAATATTTGTGTGTGTGTTGGGGTGCATATTTATTAGTGTGTCAATTATTATTTTGTTTTCTTCGTAAAAAATATATTTCAAATTTCTGGTCGATCAAATCATAACACGCTTTCCCAGATACAGTTAATCTTAAGCCCGAATTTCCTATCTAGGTATGCACCAGATTGCACAATTTCAAGTCCAAAAAAGCAAAAGCTCTCTACCGTGGGAGGGGGGACACCCCCCCCGGACACCCCCCCCCCCCCCCCCCCTCCCCACACCCTCCCCCCGCTCAGTCACTTCGCTCCCTCGCAATGTCTCACTCTCACCTCTGGCTCAAAGTTGGCAACCCTGTGAGTGTGGTTGGGCATGAGCCCCTACACACACACAAATCGTGAGTCCCCTTGGGTCCTTGCCCCCTCCCCCCCCCCCAATCCAAAACTGCTTCCGGCGCGCCTGATCGGGAACAATCTATTTATATCAAAGGGGGTGAGAATAATACTAGAAAACATTGCCTTGGGCGGAAGACGGTCACATGTCATGATGAATCAGTGAGAGTGTCATTCGCACGCAGTATGAACGAGCTTCCAGCAGCTAGATCTTAACTCCCTTTTAAAATTACTTGTTCCGGTCATTCATTAAGGAGGCTAAACCCGTACCTACATAAAAACCCTTTCCAAAGTTTGATCCGGGATTAATGCGATGGGTCACTTTTAATTACGAGGATATTTTTGTATATACAGTTTATTATCTGCTCATAGGCGCATTTCGAAATCTTTCTAAGAAATTTAATACATAAAATGAACAGCGTGTATATTACTTCCTGGTTTAGATAAAAAGTTAAAAATCGGTTCAGGAACAACTGAATTATCAAAAAATGCATAGCTTACATTTGGGAATAAACGATACCGTTTTTAACTATTTTCTTTTTGCTACAATTTCCCAATTAATCTAAAATACGTTTTAATATTTCATAACAATAATAATACTAATTGTACGCAAACTAATGAAAACCATCAACGACTTGTCCCCTAAATATCCGAGTGAGGTCTATGGAGAAAGCATTATTTAAATGACAAAATAACTTTTCGATTTTTTTTTTTCTTTTTTTTTTTTCTTAATATTTTTTAAAAAATCATGTTATATATTTGTTGTAATGCATCTCACACTATAGCTTTGAGACATTTTTTATTAGTTTTTGGTTTCCTAATGATTTCTCAATATGCGTGCTTGGTGTTTTGCACGTACATATAATTTATTAGTATGTGTTATGCTATACACAATACTGTAAATCATTAACATTATTGATACTGTGCAATGTATTTAGGATTAAAGGGACTTAGTAACATTGTCCAAATCCTCAAAATCCAGTTGGAATTCTAGCGGTTCCCTCATACCTTGTTTTATTCATATTAACACTAAAAGCATGGGACAGGATTCGGTTTTTCAAATTTCCATTTCGTTCAAAAGATACTTACGATTGAAGTGTTCGGATATGAAATTATCTACGGGACCTTTTCAGCCGTGTACAAAGTAAGTGCAATGAGTAAGTGAATATCACTTTGCATTTTCGCTCATTTTTCGGCCAAATAACATCCAATTAACTTGACATTTTCACACATTACTTTCCGGACATATCAGATCACACTAATACACATTTTAAACCACGCATCCCGTTTTGCACTTGTCAACAAAGTTACTAGATCATTTTAACTATGAATACATAAACGTGGTATTTCTGATCCCATCTAATCATCTTAATAATTACCATGCAGTGATAACTTGTGATGAAGTGAATAGCTCGGCACAGATGGAGTTAACCTATTCCCTATACTAATGTAGATTGTGCAATACTCAACGTTCTCAAAGAGTTAATAAATGGCCCACCAGGTTCCACCAGGTTTCCATATGCAGCGGGTTAATGGAGAAAATATCAAATTCATATTGAGGAGAAATATAATCAATCCAGTCGGGACATTGGACAGTTTTATTCAAGAAACTGCAGGTAGGCATGGAGATGATTTGCGAATTATAAACTGTCACTTGCACGTGACTTTCAGCATGTTCAATGACGCATTTCTGGGAATAGATTTCACAGTCGTGATAATAGCGATATCTTGATTAAATAACATATTAATTAGACACACATAATGATTAATTTATACCCCATTTGGACAAGATTTAACACTTTTCTAGCCGGTTTATGAACAAGTCTGTGACGCATTGGAAGGAGTCTTGACGTCTTGAAATCTATTGAAAGTATTATTATTCAGCTTGAAATGTAATTTGTAAATTGATTTCACTTTTATTCCCACAAAATTGAATTTATGTTGACATATTTGTAAATTTATGGTAAGTGATGTAGACTAAAATGAAATTAGAAGGGTATGCCATATACAAATTTCACTCATGAATTCATTTTTCTTTACACATTTTTGCATAAATGTAATGTGTGTACATATTCCTTAGTTTGTAAAATATCAATACATTATCAAGATTGTCCGATACCTTATCCGAACCAAAACTAAACCTCAACCCAAACAAATGGACATGCACAACAATATGTAAAGTGATCGAGAAATATATAAATGTATCAGTAAATGAATGAATTAATAAAATATCGCGGTCAAACCGAGCAAATCCTTAGAATAAGTGCTAATAGAAACGAAATGTTTGGAAAATGTATTCTTGCTTTTTTTATTTTTGTTCATACACTCTGTACAAGTATCTTAAAGACAACCTCTTTAATCTGTATCTACAAATTAATAAACACGCATCTTTTTTGGACATAAATATATAATAATATACGCTACGTAGGTAATGATGATATTATTATTGTGAACATTATGTAATTGTACTTAAACAATGAACATGTCATTTAAGTGTAATCTTTATCTATATCTAAATTGTTAGATTCGGAAATAAATATAAGCTTGATTTCGTTTAAGTGTAACGGTGTGTGTGTTTTATTTCAACTATATATATTATAATGTTACTTTGCATATTATATATTAAAGGATTTATCGATTATTTAGAATTATATTCACCATTTGGTAATAATGTTAATTGAAATCATTGTATTAATTTGCTTCTTTATTAAACATATTATTTTAAGGACACACAAATCCCTACTTTTAAATTAACTACAATTTTAAAGAGTTTGGTTTGTATATATCTTAGCTACTTTTGGCTATATAATAAAAATCATGATAATGTTCAAGAGAATATGATCACGTAATAGTGCGAATTGGCATTAATATACATTTTACATGATCTGATATAAAGCAGAATTAGGCTTGATATTTTTATTTAAGACGTGTGGTTAACAACAATATAAAATGGTAATACGCACACACATGTTATGGAAATAGAGAGATATTAAATGAATACACATAGCACACTATAAAAACAACTCTATTGTAGGGCTATATAAAACAACATTATAGTTAAAGTGCACAATACAGAACAAAAACAAAAACAAAACATCACAAAAAGGTAACAAATAATAACGTTACATTTCAGCTTTCCTTACTGGAATACATTGTAAAATAGTTTGTCTCTATATCAGTTCCAATTGATTCAGTATTTGGTTATTTACTTCTTTTTTTGCACGTACACATTTCCCGGGTAATTGAATACTTGGCTATTAATTTAGTTTTTGCACTAAAACTTTATATTAATTTAACTATTTTCTCCCTCGATATGTTATTGTGGATATTAACAGGATGGCGAAGGAGTGGGGGGGGGGGGGGGGGGGGGGGGAGGCATACTGCCCAGTCTTTATTTTACGAAAGTGTTATTATAGATTCGTTCAACAGTGTATTACACTCCCGCAAAAACGGGATCGGCGTGCTCCGTGATCTTCGCACATCACCGTGCGAAGAATCCCGGAACGCCGAGACTCTGAGTGATCCCGCTTTTGCGGGAGTGTGCTACACTGTTCAAGGTAGAATTTCATCTAGACGGATTATTGTCCATGAATAGAATACCATGATACAAAACAGAAATGGAATTATACAACTTCGAATGTTGGAATATAGAGTATGATAACGACAGGCGCTAATAATGCTCGTGGATATCTTCCATTTAAATGAGCAAGTGCGTCCCATCGCTGACTAACTATTCTATTTGACGAACTAATAAAATATAGCTCTTAAATATACAAACACGCTAATGAAAATGATACAGTTCACGTCGTTACATGTTCATGTTGTTGAATGTTGTTGACGTCCATATTTTTAAAAGACAAAACAGATGTTTATTGCAGTGACCGGCGATGATTTGTAAAAGCATTATTTTAAGTATTGCACATTGGGTAATAATAAATGCTGTTTTATTTCAAAAGGCAAGATAATTTCTCTGAGTCTGATTTGCTTGTTCCTGTCCCTACCTCTGCCGGTTCCTACGCCGACGGCAGGCCACTAATACTGAAACAACGGATCCAATCACACAAAGAGCACCTATTACGACCACGGCCATCAGGGCGCCGAATGACATGCCTAGTTTCTTCCCGAAGTTGCGACCTTTGACCTCAGCGATGTTGTTCCCGAGACGTCGGTTACCGTACGCCGGACCGCCGCCTACCGGATATGTCCCGCGTCCGCCCGCTCCACCGTAACCGCCACCCCCAACTGGCACGATACCTGGGATATTCCTGCCCGGGAATCGGTTCGGATTTGTCATGCTGGGGTTCCTGAAGCCGGGTCTACCCGACGGTAATCCGTTATGGGGGAAAGCCGGGTTGATAACCAGGATAACCCGGTATGATCGTTCCCGGGAAGACCTGGCCGGGATATCCCCCACCACCCATTGGGAATCGTTGTCCTGGATAAGTGTTGCCTGGAAAGGCTCCTGGATACCCGCCTGGATACATCTGTCCGGGATACCTTGAACCTGGACTGTAACCCGGGTACCTCGATCCCGGTCCTGCTCCCACTGCTGGGTTGCTCGGATCAATCACTTTTACGTCAGGCTGGATCCCCATGCCGGTCCCACGTCCTGCCGGGAATACGGCGCCACCACCACGACGACCGCCGCCGCCGCCAACGCCGCCGCCAACGCCGCCGCCATTTACTCCAGGATTGAATGCTGGGTTAGTCCGTCTACCTCCGACGCCTCCTCCGGGAACGCCGCCCGCACCGGTTCCACCATTAACACCACCTCCTGTTCCTCCGAACCCACCAGTACCTCCGGCACCTCCAACTCCACCGGTACCCCCGGCTCCTCCGAATCTTCCGGTACCCCCAACTCCTCCAAATCTGCCCCCGGGTGAATCCGCGCCAAATGCGGGATTCAGACCCGCACCAGTTCCCGTGTTCACACCGCCTCCCGTCCCAGTTCCGCCGGCTCCGGTCCCGCCGCCATTGGCGCCGCCATTTACACCCGGTTTGTTCTTCTCGTCCGACTCACCGGCAGTGACGAGCACTATGCTGGAAACAACTGGATGCAAACAAACAAACAAAGGAGAAGGTGGAAAATTAGTTTTACTTTGCAGTTTAGAGAGAAATGAAATTGCATTCGTGAAGTGTACACATCTGATTCATGTCGTGTGAATTAATTAGTATTGCACTTTCTACAAAAAATAATATTAAGGAATTTGATATAGGCTCTGCAATTTCATTTCCACGATGTACAGTTTATGATTTTTACATAATAGAGTTCATGAAAATGGCTTTTGTCACTGGAAAGAAATCGTGTTTTTTTAAAAAAAATTCTTTATAATTACATTACGTAATGTAGATTTCAATAAAATGACACAAATTCAAACGCACCTTACAAGAAGTAAGTTACATTATTTACTCGAACCAGAGGTACAACGCATACAATGTCCATACACAACTTCAATACAAATACAAAATGTAAGTGATTTTTATTCCTCCAAATTATAAGCATACAACATTTACAATTGAATAAAACACGTCCAATGTTAACATCTTATTCATTAATAAGGAATAGAACAATTGCAGTTTAATGAAAGATAAGGTAGAAATGATTATCTTACATTTAAAAAAGTACAAATCAAGTGTAAATTCATTTAACAGAACCTATGAAATAAACATAATGGAGGTTATAACAAAAAAACAAAAAAATAAGACATGCTACTGTCTCCTTTACCCCCCCCCCCCCCTTTAGCCTAGAAACCCCATCCCCACCAAAGCACTGATTTTTTGTTTTCATTTTCCCCTTCCTCTCCTTTCCTTTTTGTTTTTAAATAATCTTTAGTGACTTTCTTTTTCCATTTTCAAATACATTAAACAAATTTAAAAAAAAACAATTCAAAAAGTGAATAATTAAGTGTCATATAAAAATATCATAAATGTCATAAATCTTAACCAAACACCATAAACAGTGAATTCGTAGAATCAGTCAAGTTTGCAGGTCTCATTTACCAATTATGAAAGGTAGAGGAAAAGGAAAGATTTTGCAATTAACTTAAAAACATATCCCCTTCCCCCAATACGCCCCTAATACAGTGACGCTCACGCATTACTTTACACGGGAATATATTTGAATATTCCCGTGCGTGTGCGTGTGAGTGTGCGCGCGTATATTCGCGAATTTGTGTGAACGGACAAAACGAGGAGTTGGCATGAGAACGAAGTGCTCTTCCAAATACTACACTTAGTGTTTCATTACCTGGGAAATCAATTATCTTCTGAAGAGCCCTCAAAATTTGTACTCCTTTAGCAATTACAAACTTTTGAATGTAGTAATGTTGACATGTTTCGTTCATAAAATGCCAATAATGCAGTGACATGTTTTTTGGTTAACGCAAATTAATTATAGTCGATGATACAGTCCGAAAATGAATATAATGATAAATCAACAATGACGTCACTATGTTTGGTTTGCCGCTTTCGTCTACACCTGACAGCGGAGATCGAATCGCTTAAAAGACAATGAAACCCAAGCAAAATGTTGCTTTCATAGACTTGAAGAGATTAGGAGGAATAATCTCTGAAAGTTAGAGCATAATCGGGCAAGAAACAAGAAAACTATGGCTCTTTGAAGATGTCCATTTATTTCTTTGGGGAACTCAAATTGGCAACGCACTCTGATAAGTGTGTGGACTACTCCCCATATGTTTTGTACACAAATATTCCCATTCTCACAGTTTTCTTCATAGTCACACTTTTCCATTCCCCCAACTCATGATATGAATATGTATAAATGCATTCTACAAAACAATATGTTGAACTCAAATGAAGGGTAAACATCAATTTTGAGAAAATTGAACAAAATTGAAATTTTGTATACAAAATGCATGGGGAGTAGTCCACAACTTTGCCAGAGTGCGTTGCCAATTTGAGTAACTCGTAGAAATAAATGGCTCTTTTCAAAGAGCCATAGTTTTCTTATTTCTTGACCGATTGTGCTCAAATTTTCATGGACTATTCATCCTATTTAGTGTCTTATAGTGCATACAACAATTTGTCTGGATTTCATTGTCCTTTAACTATGTGTTTGAGGTGCAGTACTTTATATAATCATGTACGTATATATACCAGCCCTAAAATAGCCAGGACTATAGTTTATTTTACGCGGACATATTTACGTGAACCCTTTTCATTCCTATCGGACCGACTGTCAATAGGTCAGCCCGGTCATATGAAACAGGTAGTCCTAAATTAATTCCTACTCTGTAGGGAGATTTATAGTTTATATTTATAGCAGGCGGTCAAGAGGATGTCAGCCAACAATGACAAAATGACGCATAATTATAATCTAGTCTCTGCCGTGCCCTCCATACCATGCGTTAGTTTAACTCCCATAGAGTTAAAACGTCCGGGTAGTATACCAAGTTCCAGTAAGTAAATGGTTAATGGGCCCCTTTCAAAAAAAGCACTTGCTGGGAAGGTTATCCTAGTTAGAAGAAATAATACTAAAATATGTAAATAAAATACAATATTAAAAATGGAGCGTACGATTTATTTTCTTTACAATAAACAACATAAGTGTACTTAGCAGCTCTCTGAAATGCATGTAATGGTACAGAACTTCCCCATCGGCCTAATAGTTTGCTATGATTTTATTAGATTTGATTTCAATTTATTTCATGTTTCACAATCTCAAAAAGTTTGCAATGCAGTAAACCATCTGTAAACTTATAATGACAAAATAAAAATACGATATAAAAGTTAGTGCATTATCGTAGATCCCACTGCTTTCTCATCGTGGAACTATACGAACATACTAATACGTCAACGGTGTCGTTGTGTCGATTATAAAAGTCGATAAGGAATATCCGTATGCAGTGTATCATGGCCATTGGGGATACAGAACTTAAAGGGCATCAAGCGTGGGGATGCTACATAGCGGGTCGCCATTTTGAACTGGGTTAGTTTGCGCGCACCGCAAGACACTGAGCTAACGTGCATTACGCACCGTGCGCAACGCGTATGCAAGATGGCGCCGCGCATCTCATTTGACGAATCTGAACTACCTTTAAGACATCTCCACCCCTGTCCCTTTGCGCAGTCTATGGAAACAGTCATGGGTTCTCTATGACGTGTGTTACCCCTGTTCGAGATTTAGTATTTCCTTTAATTATAATGCCATGTCGTAGGGTAGCTATTTTTGGAATATGAGGCATATGGTGATACTATTTCATATGAGTTGGAATTATATTAGCCTGGTGCACCTCTATGTGTGGTTACCCGCGACTAGGATGCTCCCCGGGGAGTTAAGAATGTGTACAAGGTAATTTCGTTGGTGTGAACTGTACCAAATGACCACGGCTAGTACTAATGCAAACGCTTAGTGAAGTTGTCCTGCATGCATACATTGGGTGCAGCGGCTATACAGAAGCGTTATATTATCATTATCATTATAAGTAGTAGTATCATCATATAAATTGAACATATTATTTACAGTATATTATACAGAGCATTATTTTTGTCTTTCCAACACGGGAGAAAAGATGCGATCATTAACAATAGCTAAGAAAATAATGTGTAATAAGCTTTGTCCATGAACATTATTCGATTTTTCCAAAAGTAATATCAATCCTATACCAACATCACTATATAATTCTTCTGAATTATATGTGATATATTTTTCATATTAAAAGAACAATGTTTACCTGGTGAAAAGGCAACAAATTAATGTCAATTTTTTATCGCCGATCGTTCGCGCGAAGTATCAGAATTCAGAAACTTTAGACCACAATCGGAAAGCAGTCTGGAACGCTTTTTAATTCGATCTTAAATATCTCCATAATTAGGGACACATTTGAAGCTACATTTGAAGCTATAAGGAGAACAACAAGGTAAAAGAGAAGTGTGGAAGCTCCAAGTGATTTTGTTTGAATTTGACAAAGTTAATGGATCACGTTAACAATGTTAACCTTTGTTAACTGCTTCCGGAGGATATAAACCATGTAAACAATCCATGGTGTAAATTAGTGAAAACGCGAGAACAAAATGCGGTCACTTCCATAAGCTAGCTAAAAGTATATTATACCTTGACCTTGATGAACCATAAATGTTAACACTTTTGGAGGATAGTGACATTATTTCATTGTGTAAATTGGTAGAGCGCAAGGTTCCTATATAGGGGAAGGGGACATACACTGGCGTAGCGAGTTACGTAATACCTATTCAACTGGGGGGGATGTAATCCGATGAATGAATAGCTCATCCCCCCCACTTGAATGGGTATCAATGTCATGTCTACGCCCGTGGGGACATAACGTATCTATAGAGAGAATAATGAAACGGCGCCCCCAGGATGTGACTAACAGCTGAGAGACTGACGCGAACAAAGAGTTATAATCTCCATGAACATCATATGATCATGACTGACCACCTTTAAAGTAACACTTAGAGTTAAGTTCAACTTAGGATCTTTGTGAAACACCCACAAGGACATTTTTAGTAAGAAATTCACATAAAAAGTGTATCGATATTGGTATTGATATAAAACATCTAGATTAACCGAATCTTCAAAACTTACTTGGAATTCTAGCGGTTCTCTCATACCTTTTTTTTATTCGTATTAACAATATAAGCACGGGACAGGTTTCGGTTTTTCGAATTTCCTTTTCGTGAAAAAGATATTTACGACTGGATTGTTCGGCTTTGTAACTATCCACTGGATAGTCATAACCTTGTATAAAGTCAGTGCACTGAGTTTGTGTAATTATCACTTTGTATTTTCGCTTATTACTTGGCCATTTATATAACATCAATCAATATAACGTCATTACGATTACTCAGTGGACATATCAGATCACAACAATACACATTGTATCAACCATTAATCACTTTTTACACATGTCAACAAAGTTACAAGATCCCTTTAACAAATGATTCTTAGATAATGTATAAGAACTTTTCTTATTTCATATAAAATGTTAATTGATTTTTTGCAAGATGTAAAATAATTATTAACTAAAAATTGTTATCAAAACGATTAAGAAATCTACATGATCTAGCCTAATATCGACTTGGAAGATCTAGTAATCTATTATGGCACACCATAATCATGATAAAAATGACCAATCTGTTCGCAAAAAACAACAGCATACTATAGCGTTACTGCGCAATACGTAACAACCATGAGGATTATGTTCATGCAAGTCATGTGTTGCGCTATCACAAGACATGCCCCCACCGCTTCCCCTTCTCAGTCTCCTTATAACGGCCCTTAACATCCGGCCTTTCTTGCAAGCTTTTTAACCCTCTTGCTATCATAGTCACATTGTGCGTGAAGTAACTCAAAGACACTTGCTAATGTTTTTATTTAAAGGGTTAAAAACAAAGTAAAGGTTTATAATAAAGCCCTCCTTATATATTTTGCCTACGCCATTGACATTACATGCTTTAACCCTTCTTGTATACCATAGTCATGTTGCGTGTGAAGTAACCCAAAGACAATTGAATATGTTTGTACTGAAGGGGTCAAAAACAATGTAAATGTTTGAAATAAAAACCCTCCTTATATTTGGTTACGCCATAGACAGCAGTGATGAATCGAATGTTTTCGTTGCAAAATGCCTTATATCAAGTTTTGTCGATTTGAGATACATATATATCAGAGATTGAAGTTGTTGAAATATAGCAAAAATAATACGCAACTATGTGATATTATTAAGCGTAACGTTAAACATTAAACTTGATAGGATTATAATCATGATAATGAGCGAAGTATAATTTGAAAGGCATAATTTGTTACGTGATGGCGCAGTAGCCTAGCGTGGGCGGAAAGATTCCGGGGAGGGTACGCGGATTTGGGGGGCACACTTTATTATTAAGGATTTTCCCCTTATGTTTTGATCGTTTTGTCTAATTATTGTGCCCCCCGTGCTCCCTTGAGCCCCCCCCCCCCCCCCTCTCCTCCCTCCCGTAGCTACACCACTATACTGGCCGCATTTTGCTAATTTGTTCCCTGCTATATTTTGCAATCTCCATAGAGTAAATACAGGACCCACCAGGTTACCTTAGGCAATGGGTTATGTTTGTCTAACCTGGCATTTAGTACTGTTTTGCGTCGAAACACTTTGATTGTCATGCGACACTTTCGATGTTCGACATTGTTCGGCAGACAGAATCGCGCATGCGCTACAGAAAGGAAATCAATGATGTTGTCATGTTCCAAATTTGGAGCAACTGACACTCACTATTGAGGCTACCGCGTGCAAATTAAAGAGTCGTCAGAATGGCACATTGAGAGGAATAAATAATCTAAATAATTTTGAATAGGACAATGTCCCCACGGACTATTTAAACGAAAAGACTAGGAATTTGTTCTTACAAAAATAACTGAAGAAGTGGAAGAAGTACGATTTGCAGTACAGGTTTCACGATTAAACTTTGAAGCAACTGACACCTAGCCCATATAGAGGCCTATTCAGTGTTTTAAAAACGCAGGAAGCGACCAGAAGATACATGACACATCTTGGCTATTATAAAGAATGGCCCCAACAAAAGTGAAAATGACAAAACTTAGGATAACTCTTCTTGAAGAAATGCACGTAGACAATATTATTGAAAATGTTCGTTTAACTTTGCTTTGGGGATTGTTCATGTACTAACCTTGAACCAACCGACACACAGGCATGACAAGAGAAGCGTATTGTCTTATACACGCGATATGTCATGTATGCAGAAGCGACAAAGTGGCTAATTGAGGTGCATGAGTCATCACACGTTGGATAAAAGATAGGCCTCACAAACACTTTTGACATGTTTAAAGTTTAAGGGCAAACGTAAGCTAAAGCCTTTACAATCTTCTTAAAGATGTGGCGAAGAAGCAAAACAAATGAGCAGCACGTTTGATTCTCTATCTATGGAACTGTTCATGTTCTAATGAGCTATTTACATTATAAAACTGACACTATAGCGAGTGTAAACGCAAGGCACGACGAAATGTCTTGTTTGGAAAGGTGAATCATCAAAGATTGTATAATAGAATGGCACACGAACATGTTAAATGACAAAACTAGGCTAAGTCTTCTTTAATAAAGAAAGGTGTCGAAGAAATGAGACATGCAGACATCATTTCCCTTTTGTATATCTCGTGGGGTTTTCATGTGCTAATTTTAAACCGATTGTCACTAGTGATGCCAAGTTACGAACTTACAAAGTTACGAAGCTACATAATATGTATAATCAATAATAATGGCTATCAGTAATTAAAATACATGGATCACCGAACACTGAATAAACGAAGGATCCCCACGAAAAGTTTCAGGGGTAAAACTATAGGCTTAATCTTTGTGAAAAATTGCATTAAGACAAACAGACAATGATTTATTTTGCCTTTATCGTGAAGTTTTCATATTCTAACCGATAGGCAGTAGTGGTGCTATAACTCTTCAACAAAAACACGAAGCGACATACAATGGCTAGTAAGGAGTTATTCACCAAACGTTCGATAAGACAAGGGCCCCATAAAACTTTCAGGGGCAAAACTTAGGCTAAATCTACTCCGTGTGTCATTGATGCGTTTAAATACACCGCCTAGCATACCATCGGTATTAAAAACGTGTTCAAGTTTGATATTATGTTCTCTTGATAAAGATAAGCCTAAATCACGTTTCAAAACGCCAATCCGAGGTTGGACAAGAGTAGTTAAACACACCTCATGTTGAGAGTTCGCAACAATTATGACGCTATCTATGGCTTGACTCATCATAATTATCCCTCGCATGATTAACAATGCCTGGGCTAGGGGGTTAAAGCGCTGAGAAATATTACAAAAATAGGCCCGACATTTATAGGAAAATGAGCATTACAACATAAAAACTAACCTTGACAACATCCTGTTCTCGTTGTCCTTTGTTTGTTTATTGAACAAGGTTAGCCTAATGTCTTGGCCATTATCGTTGCATAATGAGCCTGAACATGTTCACAACGTACGCTATTAATATCAGATTTCTCGACTATGAACAAAATGAAGTTACGGGCTATTAAGAGAGATATTATTTCGTTCGTAATGCCTTAGCCAGATTGCAACTTGCAAGGATTATGTGACATTATGTACTGAACAATAAAGTGATGACGTAATATATATTAACCCCTAGACTACGGAACCGGGTGGGTTGTGTACAAAGTCTACTGGGATATCAAAGACTCGAAGAGAACGGGTTAACCATAATCATTAGCTTCATTAAGAAACATTAGATATTCAGAAAGTATTATTTGCACTTCTTCACGCGGCAGGAAATAATTATGTTTAATAACGGACAAGATGATACGATCGAGTAATAACCGATGTCGTAATATAATTCAGTGTTTGTAACGGAATACTTCAAAGTAAACTTCAATTTAGTGATCTGTTAATCCCCTGCCATCCTAAATCTACAGATCTCTTTGATATACGATGATCAAACACATTTGCACAGTACACTAGTGATCACATTTCATCATGGGCCGCACGTTTCTGTCATAAGACCTGCGGTAAATTATTCAGACAACAATGTTTCAATCATTAGATTGTTAAGATATTGGGAATGTTAACTTAAATGTTAACGAATTCGTTCCAAGATTGTATGTAAGCATAACGAACATGACGAAAAGGGTATAATTTGTTATACTTACGGAGAAAAGAAAACGTCAGCGCTGCTGACAAAATGCGATGGTCTCTCATCGTGTGTTTTGGGGGATGGTAAATGATCCAAAGAGTATCCAATGAAACAAATGGTAAAAGATGATGGTACAATGAACAAGTCCAAACGCTGGATTTAGCAATGTTTTATTTTTCCAGAATCCCGAACCATCACGACCAAAGCACGAACGGCCAGCTGTGTTGGAAAAACGTTGATGATATAACAGGGATATATCAGGGGGTAAAAACAAAAAGGGAGCGTACGCACACGCACTATAATTTTCGTCTACATCTGATAGACGCACGCTGACACGCATGTACAATTAACAGTGTGACATTCGGGGGGTGCGTACGCGCATGGCAGTGATATGTCAACATAATAGATACCTATTGATTTTCTAGTTAGGTGTGGGTATATGATTAGATATGTTATGAAGGAAGGATATTGTAAGGAGGGGGTAGAGCATGGGCGTATCCAAGGTCAACACATGCAAATGCGATGCAGGGGGGGGGGGGCACTATTCTAATGAGGAGGATAACTGCATATGTGGTTGATGAGTTGGATTCCCACAAAGAATAGGACAATTATCATGTTGCCTCCCTCGTCCATGTCGTCCACTCTTAGCCAAGTTCTTGAATAAGAAACTTATCATAATAATAACACAATATATAATTTTGTTTTCGTTTGTTGGTTTAGGTGTTGTTGTTTGCCTTGTTCCTGTCATGCCTGATATGATTGTTGTTGTCAATTTGTGGATGGTAGCTATTATCTAGCATGTCTAGTGAATGGCCTCTTCCATTCGCTTCCATTGTTTATTGGGCAAGGTTAGGTAGGTACAGTCAGTGTGAAAAGCGGGATTCGTGTATGGCGTGCCTTGTTGGTAAATAAAAAAGCGCTTTCGCGTACTAGATTGTGATCGATGAGAGTATAAAGACAACCACCATCGTCCATCGATGTATACAACTTGTGTAACTGCAATCAACGTATGGGCTAAACTGATTAGAGGGCACTTTCTTTTAAACTGACAACTTCGGGTGTGTAACATTTTCATCGAAAAAAACCAAAATAACAAAAAGAAAATGAAACTGATACGATCGATTTACCTGTATAATGTCCGTCTCATCGATCGATGCGTATTGGAAGTTTATTATTTTTTTTTCGTATTTCATTTAAGTCGATGGAGAAAATACACAACGGACCATTGCCAACTCTGTGATTAACCATGCATGCTTAAGCAACGTCCAATAATGTATTACCCATGTTCACTTGATATTAGTACTCTCATCGATCAATCATTATTAAAGATCGACGTATATAAACACTAGATGCTCGCCATATGCGAGGAGGCGCACAGTGTTCATCAGTATTTTATCCCCTGTAATTGCCACTTCCCAGGCACATGGTGAGGGGTTTCCGCCCGGCCCTCTTGCTATTCTAGGCGCGGATAAGTGCAGTTCCTTTCTAGCAATTATTTGTATATACTAATTTTAATATCCCGACTATTCGTGACTCGATTATATGTATATGCATGCTGCCTTCAATATTTAGAAAATCTGTTTCTGTATTTGAATTATGAATTGAATTAGGTTAAACTTGGAACAAAATAATAGATTAGAATCTGCCATTCAACTAACTCTAAGATCTGTTTTGATTCAAAGCTCCGCAACATTAAACCTGCTATAATCTTACAGCTGCTGTGTGTCGAACGGTTTTATTCGTACTAGTTGAACCCGTTGAAGGAGAGTGCTTTAACTCATTTCACACTTTTTGTTCATTCATTATATAAATTTGTACTTCAATTTCGTCCCGAGGAGCCTGGAATGTGCTAATCTCAACTTCAATTTCGTCCTTGGTCGATCGATTTCCCAAAAAGTCCAGTCAATTTAGTCGTTTGTCATATATTATCGTCAATAACAATTCAATTCGTCGGTTGCTAAACACATCTTGCTAAACACATCTGTGACCGACGAATTAGTGACCGAAGTACCATTACTCAAGTATATCTTTAATGAAGTATATTAAAATGTTTGTGTCATTACTTCACGAATAGTGACGTCATACTTTCATTCAATATTAATGAAAATACAATGTAGTTAAATGTACATAATTATAATAATGATAGTAATCACAGTGATAAGACGTTAATTAGTTAATTGGTTAAAAGTGCCTAGACCCAAACAAAAAACGATGACAAAATTGCGGACTGTCATAGCATATGAATGCCATCTTTAAGGATTTTGATGAAATTAGTCGAAGAGAAATGACAAACTGAACATCATGATGATGATGATGAACATACTTGGTTAAAAGTGCCTGGATCAAATCGACAAACTGTCATTAAATATTAATGTCATCTTGAAAATTTTCGATTAAAAGATAGTCGAAGAGAAATCATGACAAAATGCAGGAATATTGTGTATAATATTATTCATAGATACTGATAGTAATCATGAAAGGAACATATTTGGTGAAAAGTGTCTAAGCCAAACGAGCGATGACGTCATTACAAACTGTCATGAAGTAAATGACTGTCATCTTTGCGAATTTAGATGAAAAACATTCGTAGAGAAATCATGGCAATATGAATTCGGAATCTTGTGCATGAATGTCATATATATATCGCCTGAAATGTTTTACATAGACGTAATAATGAAACATTAAAGGGATCTAGTAACTTTCTTGACATGTGCAAAAAGTGATGAATGGTTGATACAATGTATATTGTTGTTATCTGATATGTCCACTGGGTATTGTGTGAAGATTTTAAGTTAAATGGACGTTATATGGCCCAGTAATGAGCAAAAATGTGATATTCACTAACTCATTGCATTTACTTTGTATACGGCTTAACATCCGAATACTTCTTTTCATTTTTTTTTTCATTTCATTTCATTTTATTCCACATTCTGCATTAAAAACAACAAATACAATGAATAAAATTGATTCAAGATTACAACTACAACAACAAACACAGATAAAAACTAGGTTCACAAACAAACAAAAAGGAGAGAATTCTACTAGACAAACAATAAATGAGAATGTGGGGGATTACCAAAAAGCCAGAGGCTTATCGAGGGTAAATCCCCATTATGGCCTAGCGGTTGAGAGAGAGAAGGGAAGAAAAAAGCGAGTAAGAGGAGAAAGGGAGACATGTATATTTAACACTTAGTAAAAGAAATTTAAAATTCTACACATGTTTGTTACTAAGTTTCACATGACAATAAAAACTGTTTATATTTGTGCTTAAAATTCAATAAAGTTGGGCATTCTCTAATTTCAATTGGTATATCATTCCAGCATTTTGTTCCAATAAAAATAATGGTTGTGCGTGAAAAATTATATTTACATAATGGTACGTGCACATTTCCCTGTGTTCTAGTATTATGATAATGAATTGCACTATTAAGTTTAAAAATGTCATTAAAAACTGATGGAAGTGTTCCTTTAAAAAATGAATACATAAAAATTGCCACCTGCAATATCTTTTCGAAAACAAATGTAAATTTGAAAAACCGAAACCTGTCCCATGCTTTTATTGTTAATATGAATACAACTATAGGTATGAGAGAACCACTAGAGTTCCAAGTAAATTTTGAGGATTTTGACAATAAGTCCCTTTAAGAGTACATTTAATATGTAGGACTTGATTCAAATAATCATAGCAAAATGTTTATTATAATTATACCGATATGTAAAACCACGTTTAAAAAAAAATAAACTCCTGATGAAACTAATATACATACTGATGCAGTAAGGGGATCTAATAACATTGTCAAAATAAAAAAATAAAAAATAACTTAGAACTCTAGCGGTTCTCTAATACCTCATTGTATTCGTATTACCAATAAAAGCATGAAACTGTTTCGGTTTTCCGAATTTCTCTTTCGTTAAAAACATATGTATGATTGAAGTGTTTGGAATCGAATATCTCTGATGGAGAATTTAAACTGTGTGCAATGAATAAATGAATACGTATTGTATAAATCGTTTGTCAGGTTTTGCACATGTCAACAACATTACTAGATCCCTTTAAATCATGTTAACGATGTGTCAAGTATAAAACATAGATCATCACCATCTGTCCATACTGTCCATACTGACAACAAATCCACGCATGCAGTTCTCATCTTGGTCACTACGTACATAAGTGTTATCATTGAGGTTATTTTCTGATAACAGTTCCGTTAAAAAAAAAGAAGCGATCTCGGGATTACTCTCGGGGGAACTATCGCGGTCAACCATATTTCTTTTTGTTTTACCAATATAAAAATGCAACGAAATCTGTATCACTATCGGGATTTAATACTTATTTTTAGTTCAGTTCCTATGGTTACAAAACGATACAATCGTGTCTAAAGTTATATCTGATTGTGGCAAATCGTGTATAGCTTAACTCTTTCCAGGGGCACGCGACGCTAGGGTTATGCATTGATTCATGTCCACATGCCCATCATGCATTCATGTTGAAACCCCCCCCCCCCCTCCTCCCCCCCCCCCCCCCCCCCCCTAACACACACACTTGTGGTACATGGGCAATTCCACGCCAAAGTGGACATTTGACCAAAAAATTTACAAGCATGTTTATGATACAAATTTGGTATCAAATCAAAGCTTACATTCTATATTTTTGGAATTCAATGAGAAAATTTAAGTTTTACATAATTTTAGTTGTTTTTTTATAATAACTTTATAACCATAATTGAACCCCACAAATTTGACATTTTTGTGAAAAAGTGTTTTGATCATGTGTTTGTTTAATATTTCCCCAGTTAAGCCTCAAAACCATTATTCTGACTCCTGAGATATGACCATTTCGTAAAATAGTAAATTTGTATGATTTATTTGATTTGTTATGCTTCAATGACTTCTTATTTTCAGCCTATGAAAATGTCCTTCCGTTACCGAAAAATCAATATTTTTAATTTTGTGGCGCACATAATTGTTAGAGAGCAGACCAATCTTCAGTGCAAAGCAAGTTCAAGTAGGCCTTCCCATTGCTAACAATTGTATTACTCATTGTTTCTTCGTTAATTAATAAATAACAAAAGAAAATGTCCTTCCGTTACCATACACATGGTAACAGATGGACAAGGTACCTCATATTACATATTATGACAAAAGTTATGTTAAAAAATTGGTCTCTCATATATGAAAACCCAAAATAATGAGACAATACCTGCAATGGCCAGCTATCAGTGGCGTAGCGTGGTCAGACTAGTAATTTTCTGTGTTTCAACCAATCAGATTTGTGCATTTAGAACATTTGATCTGGCTCACAATTGATTTTATCTCTTTCTGCAACAGGGCCCTTGTACCATGATGCCATTTGTCTGGATTTCTATTGTATGGGGATTAGTAGGTCTATTTAACTGTGGTGAGCCAGGGTGTGAATAGGCTCTGATCATGACTTTGAATAGGTCTTTTTTTATACAATACACCACTATAGAATTCTTGGACATGGGTGTAGGTCTAAAATAATTAAATTTTACATGAAATTTGCAAACTAAAAACAAGGCTGTAGAAAAAGCAAGAAATAATATATCTCCAATTCTTTCATATGTTGTAGAAATTATATCAAGCCAAGATTTAAGCAAAACAAATTCTCAAAATGATATGATCCACGAGGTAAAACGGAAGGTCAAAATCTAAGATCAAAGGTTATCGTATCCAAACTCGCTCATGCATGAACACAAATGGCATAAATGGATTGCACATAACATCCCCAGTCCAATGACACCTTTACAAAATAAATTGACCCAACAGTTAATGGACAATGGCCATTTGAAAAATGGTGCCCATGCCCATTTCTTACAAAACTCCCCCATAAGAATCGACCATAGCGCCAAAACCATTGGGCGGATTGGGCTAAAACTTAAATATTTGCGCTTTTAAAGGTTGAAATATCATACATACCAAATATTAGCAAATTTGAAGGGGGCTGCGATGAAAATTTTCTATTTTTTTAAAGGTGATTTGACATGGAATGACCCTACTGTGTCATATCATACATTATAGTCCATTATGTCCTTCCGTTACCGAACATTGGTCCGCTTTGTGTGAAATAACTCAAATATCTGCGGACAAATTTTAATCAAAGAACAAGTAAATTCTTCTTAACCCTTCAGAGAATGAAATGTGTACCCTTAAAATATTTTGTATTATTTAATATCACAGAGTTTTAGTTAAAACTGATTTGATAACAAAACCTTTTCCATTTTGGTGTCCTTCCGTTACCGACCTCATTTGTATGCATATTCAATAATGTGCGGAGATAAAAAAAATTAAAAACATTATGGGACCTTAAAACTGTATGTTTTGGAAGTATTGTTATCAAAATAGACTGTTCTAACAACACAAGTATTTAAAAATGTCTTTCTTATAGTTGACAATTTGTGTCTGAGTGTCCTTCCATTACCATGGATTGACCATGAATAAGAGCCATTGGAGCATGAAATATAGTAAGAAAAAATTAGAAATGTAAATGCTTGTGATGTCCATATGCTATTTATGATACAAACTCATTTTAGACCACAATAGAGATGTTTCCTTCTCATAAATGGTCTTTAAATTTCAAATTTAATTTTATTGTACAATTCCAATAGACTTTTCAGAGGTCCTTCCGTTACCGTCCTTCCGTTACCGAACACTGGAGTAATTAATTTCTCATAATTAATATACCAATGTAGATATTTTTCTTAAAAGGTGGTGTTATACTCTGTGAACATAAGGAAATTGACTAGTAGCCAACTTAACATGATAAACCTCGTAACTTCACAGAGATTGGGTCATAACTAAAAAACTTGAAAATCCATGTCCATTTTGGCGTCCTTCCGTTACCGGCCTTATTAGTGTCCATATCTAATTTACATAATGCGGTAAACATTTTAGAAATAGTGGAAATCAAAGGTGTCCCAACAAGGATCAAAGACATGCCATTTAGAATAAAAAATCAAAAGCAGGATCCTGGAATTATTTGATTGAAGTTCCAAAATTGTGTCTGAATGTCCTTCCGTTACCGTGGAATTGCCCACATGCAATTTCATAACTACGTCACTAGTTCATTGCATACGCTACAATATAGAAAGAAGATTATTGACATTATTGTCCGGATCATTAACACGGTCGGGCAGTTAATCAATATGGTTGTATTGGTATAATGTATAAATTCATATTAATAGCTTTCTGTCTTCGACTTTCGAAAAGAACGTCTTGTGGATAACATTACCATATTTTCATAACGTTTTTTATCATCATTAGCATGGATTTTCAAAGGGATATTTCAGTTTTGGTATAGAGGGCGCTGCATGAAATAATCTTTTTGTGAGATTTTGTGAAATTTGAAAGAGCATACAATTAATTTTAATGACAGAATAAACTTTATTTGATCAAAGTCGGTTGAGAAACGGCTGAAATATCAATAAATATATCCGATCGGAATAAATCTGAGGCCAAGATTTATTCAATGATTAAAAAAAAAAATTTAAAAATGCTTACACTTTTTCAAAGATTTTCAAAAGAGGTTTTTAAATAGTTGTTGATGATCTCTCTATTTAATCCTTATTTCAACAAAACATCACATGCATAATTTTGTATGAAAAATGGTTGAAACCAATGCTTTTTTAGAGAGCGCGCTCTTGTGTTTTAATGGCTCTTTTTTTAATGATAACAGGCTTTTTACTTAGTCGTTTGTAATTTTGTATACATTTCGAGCATGGTGGAGTTACAACTATTAGTTTGTAATGTTATTGTCAGGTTTTGGTTACTAAAGCTCAGCCTTACCAAAACTGTACTACCCCTTTAATTTTCATCAATATGCCATCGCGTAATTAATATGATTAGATTAGCATTTTGCAAATTTATTCTAAATATGGCAATATACAGAGTTCCATTCTAAAAATGAGAAATAGTTGAGATGTTTTAATACCGGTATATTTTGTGTACACCAGTGTAAGTTTGTTTGTCTTGTTTTACTAAGCGTGTTAATAACACATCTGACCACGCCGATAGCGCTAAGTGTATATGTGACCGGCTCTGTCACTTTGGGTAATTCATCGGGAATATCAAAATTGAGATTTAAGCATATCGTTGACATATGCATCTAACGAGTTCAGAGGCATTTTATTGTATTATATAATAATGATAAGGGCAAATCATATTATCGTTTTTATTTTGTTTTGTCTTTCTTTTGCGAGACATCCTTCAATATCAAAGCTGTGTGACTGACCAGATTGCCGGATTATGCATTCGTCTGAGAATTGCTGATGCGCTTCCGTTTGCATTAGTGGACACTATATAAGTGCAAACGTGAAAACTAGTTTATCTTTGTCACAATACTTACTGTCCATATGCTGGACGGTAAAAACTATTCACTGTTATTGCATTTTTTATATTGTCTGCTTGAAAATTGACGAGGTCATCAAGTAATTTCGGAAGACGACTTGATATTTTAGTTTGGAAAGAGATAAACAAGATAATGTTCTAGAATAAAGCGGATTTATTGACAAAACACAATATATTGATTTTGATTTCATTTCATTTTCATGATGCGTTTCTTTCTTTATAATCATAATAATGCAAGGTAATCGATATCTGTCGATTATGGTAAAAGCAATATATAATACAAATATTTAAATACAGACATTCTAGTCCAAAGTTCCTTGCAAAACATTATTATATTATGACTACGTCGCTAAAATAGCACCACACTTATACAGTATATGCACACCCACATTTGTCTCTCAACGTACTCGTCACTATACGCTTCGATCACTACTGTTCACGCTTCTGCTTTTTCACGTGCTTTCTTCATGCGGATGAGTATTATCGTGCACTAAGATCAGGATATTTAGAAAAAATTGATTGCCAAATAGTCAATATCAGGGCATCTTTGTAAACTCTTTACATTCAAAGTTGAATTATGATACAGTAATCGTTACAAATAATAATAAGCGACTATTTCACAGTTTATAGTTTGAGTGGTTTCTTAAAAACTGTATTGTTTATACTTACTTTCGTCCAAAAATATATATATCTCTAAAAAATATCGCCATTCGCCTGTGAGCAGCGTTATCTGCACCACATGAATACCTCGAAGATGAGTTGGCACGTTGGTTAAATACTTCTGACCAAAAAAAGGAAAGTTTCCTGATCTCGCTGATGTAAATGATCTCGACAAAATCCGATCGCCGGGGACTTTTGTTTGGAGTAAGGCCAGGAAAGAAGGGCAAGCCTCGAGAGCTCTAAAAATAACGCTTTATCAGATGAGATTAATGCGAACCAATCATCCCAGATATATTGTGTTTCCACCAACAAACACATTTTTCGTAAAGGGTACCACCACCCAAAAATAATATTCTTATAAATGAAAGGTAACATCTTTAATAGTCAATTCCATCAACAAGTTCACAAAAATATGTTTCCAGAAAAAAATATATAATTGGAAAAACGCATCACCATTCTAAAGCATGCGTTTATGGGTCTGCATGTACGAAGACTACTTTGTCCAGAGCGAACGAATCGTCCGGGATTCTATTGTTTCCAAACGTACGCGTGAATAGCATTGGCGTACTCGCAAATGTTTGGCCCGTACGGAACCAGGAAATAATAGTGGTTCCGTAAGTGGTGGTGATTTATTGCTTTGTTTATGAATTTACACAACCCTTTGTAAAATGTTTGGTATATATTTCATATCACAAAACGGTACCAAAACATATAAGTATGCGTTGTTCTTTGCCTGGTGGTCCCCTTTAACTTTATAATGGTATGGCCAATACTTGTTTTCCTCCCCCCCCCCCTATTTTTTCCCCCTCATAATGAATTATGTTTTGTTGGGGTACTGGTTCCCTTTAATATGTAAACACGTAGATCAGCAAGGGGCGGTAAGGCGCAACGGTTTATAAGAGAGGGCACAGTTTGTGCATAAATTGTATTTATTTAATTATCAGTTAATATTGTATTTGATTATCATTTAATTCTTTATTCATAATCATTGTATTCATTCATGTAATCTTGAATTAATTAGTTAATCTATTCATGTATTTACTTATTTGTATTTCTTTACATGTATAATTATATTTTATACTAAATGCATTTGCTTTTCGTTACTATTTTTTTAAATAATGCATTAATGTTATTGAAGGAAATTGCCTTTAATACAAATATTCAACTATTAATGTGTATATTAATGTATTTATTGAATACTGTATTCATTAATTCATTAATTCGTTCGTTCGTTCGTTCGTTGGTTCGTTGGTTCGTTGGTTCGTTGGTTCGTTGGTTCGTTGGTTCGTTCGTTCGTTCGTTCGTTCGTTCGTTGGTTCGTTGGTTCGTTCGTTCGTTCGTTCGTTCGTTCGTTCACTCGCTCGCTCGCTCGCTCATTCAATCATTCATTCATTCATTCATTCATTCATTCATTCATTCATTCATTCATTCATTCATTCATTCATTCATTCATTCATTCATTCATTCATTCATTCATTCATTCATTCATTCATTCATTCATTCATTCATTCATTCATTCATTCATTCATTCATTCATTCGTTAGTTAGTTAGTTAGTTAGTTAGTTAGTTAGTTAGTTCGTTCGTTCGTTCGTTCGTTCGTTCGTTCGTTCGTTCGTTCGTTCGTTCGTTCGTTCGTTCGTTCGTTCGTTCGTTCGTTCGTTCGTTCGTTCGTTCGTTCGTTCGTTCGTTCGTTCGTTCGTTCGTTCGTTCAATCGTTTGTTCGTTCGTTCGTTCGTTCGTTCGTTCGTTCGTTCGTTCGTTCGTTCGTTCGTTCGTTCGTTCGTTCGTTCGTTCGTTCGTTCGTTCGTTCGTTCGTTCGTTCGTTCGTTCGTTCGTTCGTTCGTTCGTTCGTTCGTTCGTTCGTTCGTTCGTTCGTTCGTTCATTCATTCATTCATTCATTCATTCATTCATTCATTCATTCATTCATTCATTCATTCATTCATTCATTCATTCATTCATTCATTCATTCATTCATTCATTCATTCATTCATTCACACATGTACACTCATTCATTGGTTCATATATAATCATGTCATTCATTTACAAATTTGTATAATGATTCATCTAGATATGTGTTTATTACTTTATTCATAATTATGACTCCATATACATGATATAGCTAGCAAGTTATGGATTACATGTTTCTCGTCAACATGTTCAAGAAGGAAGGGAATGTATTGAGAGAGATGGCAAGCAACACACAGGAAGAAAAACCGCCCTCACCTCTCACGGTGCCCCTTCCTCCCTTCTTCCCCACCCCCTCCCACAAACAAGTCAAATGCCTTCTCTGATATGATAAACAGTAGATTACTGGGTAAATGGTTTCAATTTACGTACTTGGATCGATTTCAATTTTATCCGCAAGGTGAGCAGAAACGACCCCTTTTTCTTCAAGATGGGAGGCCTTATTTCCGTGTTTGCATTACACAATGTACACGATATAATGCTGCACGAACGGCGTACGCAATGTACAGGTATATTGAGGTAGGGATAATGCATTGAAGTTGCTACTTTATTATAGTTTATATATGCAATCTCAAACATTGTTACTACATCATAAGGCTGCTCGGCTAAAGCCAAGGAAAATAATGCTCCAAGCGCTTTGAGACTTATAATAACTGTAATAAAGCGCTATATAAAAATGGACAATTATTATTTATTATTAACAATATATAACATTAATGATACATAACATTTATGTAGCGATTCACGAGGAAAATTTAATATACCCAGTAATCACCCCTAACCCTAGCTATGCACGACTCGAGCTAGCACATCGTAGTGTGCAATTTCAACTCCCCGGGGAGTATACAGTCAACGAGCAGCTACGAAAGCGCGATCGGTCTCATTAAATTACTTTCTTACCCTATTGGGTAGATATAATACTCATGGGTAGAATCAGTATAATTTTGGTGATTAGTTGGGAATCAATTCCACGACCCTCGCATTGAAAGACGAAATATATACCACGACATTCCCGTAACATCAATTGTTAGCAAAATAGAAATGAACCTTTCATGCAATAAGGTTGGGCCTTTTCATTCAAACATTTCGTAGTTCCATTATTGTACAAATTATTTTGCACTCGTATAGCTAACAAAGTTTAAAAGAACAACGTCATGTTATCTTCTGATTTGTATACTACATGTAGTAATATAAAACAGATTTTAAATTAGTATGAATACATTATTTTCTAGAAGTTCCCGTGCAACCTTTATAAAAATGTGTTCCAAATATTATTAAATATGAACTAATTAACAATGGATAGTTCATCGGGATATACGCATGACATTATTAGATAGGGTGGCTCAGAGTCGATGCGTCCGTCTTTGGATATAGTGCTGCCGAGGTAGGTGAAGCCATCTACCTGTTTTAGAGCTGCTGTCCCATCCACAAGGATCTCCTCCTCCTCTCGGTGGTCTGTACCTGGTTGGAACAGTACTTCAGTCTTTTTGATGTTTATTTGTAGACCAAACTTCTTTGATGCTGATTAAAATACATATATGACATGTTGCATCTGCTCTGGTGTATGAGCAACAAGAGCAATGTCACTGTTGTATATCTAACAAAGTAATATCGACCTCATGTTATCTTCTGCTTCGTATGCTACATGTAGTAATATAAAACAGATTTTAAATTAGTATGAATACATTATTTTCTAGAAGTTCCCGTGCACCCATAACAAAGGTGTTCCAAAATTATAATTAAATATGAACTAATTAACAATGGATAGTTCATCGGGAAGTATTTAATATATATGCATGACATTAAAGATAGGGTGGCTTAAATGGGCGTTAGAGATTAACCGTTAATCCAGGAAGATGAACATGATGAAGAGGGTGTTTATTGTTTCAGATATCCACTTCCTTAGTGATCACTGAATTATGATACACGAAGATCATGTGTGCACGAATCCACCCTCATGAGACGATTATCATTAATGCGCGTGTAATATCTCATTTAAAGTGATCTAGTAACTTGTTATGACAATGTCAACAAAGTTACTGAGGATTCATGTTTTTGGCAAGTAAGCTTAGGAGGAAGGGTGGAGCAAAGTCACGTCGGTGGGATAACATCTAAACATAATGATCAATAACTGAAAGGTTGGTGCGTGGTTCGGATTCGTACAACAGACGAGCGCTGCCAGCTTGCAAACGCCTTGCGCATGGTGCGAAATAGTGAAATACACGTTGCCTCAGTGTTAGGTAGCGCACACGAACTATCTTAGTTAAACATGGCGAACCTCTGTGTAGCATCCCTAGTCATGACAATCTTTATGTCGGTAGCATTTTATTTTGTTTAGGCCGGGGGTGGGGGGGGGGGGGGGGGGGCGGGTGGTGCACGCATGATATAATTATGTATCTGTATTTTGTCCCTGTTGTTTTCATTTTACTCAGGCCACGAGCGCTGCGGCTCCAACCCCATCCTATGCAACTCAATGCCATTGATCAACTCAAAGATAACGAATGTAATACAGTGGCATTTTCCATGTATTTATTGTGTTTATATAGATATGGATTAAAATAATATATTTTTACGTTTAAGTGTTCGTAATTACCTTCTTCTTACTAAATGTTATTCTGTTTTTCAATTATTAGTAAGTGTTTCTTCGGACAGGGAAACCAAGCCGTATCACAAGACACAACAATGTACATATATGACTATACCGCACACGGTGTTTATTCGTACCTAGAAACATAATGATATGATATCATCTGTTAATAATATCATAATGTATGACAACCAATTCGAGCAAGGACCATTATAGAATTGAATGATAAAGGAACAGGTAGCTTGCATACGTCACGTATGTAGGATGCAGTTTCCGTAACAGCTGCTATTTTTATTTCTCGACAATTCCTGCTTCCTCGGTTACCATAGAAACGCAACTTTATCGTGTTTATGGAGATGTAAATCTTTACATCAGGAAGGGAAGGTTCTAAGTTGTCCTTGGAAAGAATGTGCAGATATCTTCGATAAGAATTCAGGAGTTCCTACGACTTGAGAGACACTGCGTGCATTGTTTATAGTGCAACTCTACATAATTATATTATATCGCCGTCATTGTATTATGCAAATAACGATGCTGATATGCATGTTTAGCGTGTCAGATTGCTTCGCTGTTTAACTGTTCTATAATCCACTCCTATTTGTAAAACGTAAATATCGTTTAATAAAACGTTATTAACAGCAGTCAGTGCCGTAGCGTGGTCGGACTGGGGAAACGGGTGAGGCATACTCTATACAGACTGTCCCAGATAAAACGAAACCGAGTTTCATGGCAGAAATTTTCTGTCATAATGAATAATTTCCTTGATGATATATATATGTCTGGAAAGCTCTGTGTCTCTTCTTTCATTTGATGTACAACTTATGGCACATAATTCAAGCATGACTGAATTAGAACAATGGAAAGGGTGTTACCAATATTCCATTTGCACGCATAAATTTTAAGTTTGGGTGAGTTTTAAGGGTTGTAAACGTACTTATTTTTAAAAAGGACAAACTCCACATAAAAGTTCATATTTTTATCTTTTACATGACACCTCATGCTAAACAAATAAATGATTTATGCCAGAGAACGAGTACAATGAAAACATGACTGATTTCTGCCCAAATGAGTGAAAGTTGAGTAAGAAGTCGCTCAGCTTTCCTGAATTAGCAGCTGACAATGGACTTTGATGCATGAGTGAATTTACACAAACATGGGGATCAGGGAAAACATGGGAAACAGGCTAGATCAGGAAAGTTACTCATTTGGGCTGGAATCAAGCATGTTTTCATTGTTCTCGTTCTCTGGCATAAATAATTTATTTTTTAATCATGAGGTGTCATATAAAAGATAAAATTATGAATTTGTATGCGGTATTTGTCCTTTTTTCAAAATAAGTACGTTAACTACCCTTAAAACTCACCCCAAAACCTCACCCAAACTTGCAATTTCTGCGTGCAAATAGAATCTTGGTAACATCACTTTCCATCGTTCTAATTCAGTCATGCGTGAACTATGTGCCATAAGTTATATATCAAATGAAAGAAGAGACACAGAGCTTTTCAGACATATATATATCATCAAGGAAATTATTCATTATAACATAACATTTCTGCCATGAAACCCGGTTTCGTTTTTTCTGGGACAGTCTGTATTTATGTTATTTGTACGGGTTTTCCCATTAGGTTTTGATTGCTTTCGTCAAATTATTGGGAGGGGGCACGTAGTTCCCCCATGCCCCCCCCCCCCCCCCCACCGTAGCTACGCCATGCACTGTTAACAGCTTGAAGTCTACCAATACGAGTAAATAGTAATAATAATAATATGTTCATTTATACTACGATTTAATTTTGGGTAAAATCAACTAATATCATAATTATTGTTTTAAAATGTGGCGCTGCAATGCACCTTATCACTCTGTCCATGTTAACATACAGCGCAAACCTTGATAATAAAAGAAAATGAAATATAATGAACTGTAACTTTTAACTAACAATACAATATTATAATCACATTTTCAGATATAACCGACATGAGGCGCTAACAAATATCAAACATGCTAATCGGGGTTAGCCATAATGAAAAGTAAATAATAATGTAAACAATCTTAATGAAAAATAGCAAAGAAAATAGGGGATTGAACTCGAGACCTCCGGATTGCTAGACCGCTGCTCTACCGACTAAGCTATATAACGCTCTAGAGTGGGGCTCGTCCTTAAAACCTCTTAGTTTTTTTACTACTCGTGTTGTCGGGAGCTATTATAAACCTGGCACAAAGCCGAAGGATAAGAAATCAACATTATGATAAGTATGATAAAGTGTCCTTTCTCAGCGGTCATGGTTGTTTCAAATGATGTGCTCTAAGCCTAGTGTTCGTTCTATAAATACGAAATTAATTGATCAGTATTATGTGTATTATCTTAAATGTGTTCATTCTCGAAGCTATTTTAACGTGACTATCTGACCATTAAAGGGACTTGGTAACATTGTCCAAATCCTCAAAATCCAATTGGAATTCTAGCGGTTCCCTCATATCTTGTTGTTTTCGTATTAACATTAAAAGCATGGGACAGGTTTTGGTTTTTCAAATTTCCCTTTCGTTAAAAATATATTTACGATTGAAGTGTTCAGATGTTAAATTATCCACTGGACCGCGAAAATCGTGTACAAAGTGAGTGCAATGAGTTAGTGAATATATCTCTTTGCATTTTTGCTCATTACTCGGCCATATAATGTCCATTTAACTTGAAATTGTCACACAACACCCAGTGGACATAAGGTGGACATATTGGATAAGAACAATATTCATTGTATCAACCACTCATCACTTTTTTTTGCACATGTCAACAAAGTTACTAGATCCCTTTAATATGAACAATCGACCCCAAGGATCTCGGCATCTCAGAAGAGACTTTCATCTTTCCTTTAATATGTTTAATCTTAACAAAGCTAGCTAAAAGCTATTTATTGACTACGACTATATAAAACACATGATAATCCAAACTGTTTTCAATTCATCGTGAAAACATAAATTTACCAAGGACAAATGCCCCAAATATACGTACCAATTATGACAGACTTTAATTAACCTGGAGACTGACCCGGTGTTGAACAGGACTAAAGACAGTCTGGTCTATGCATGCTTCGAGGAGACGGGATTTTAGGGGCGTAATTATCATAAAGTTGAACAGAATTGCCTTTAGAACATTATAATATTTTCTATATTTTCTATAATTGTAACCCTAATCTAAATTAGGTTAGGGTTTGGTAGTTTGGAATGAGCAGTTCAGTGCTCTTCTGATAACGGCGACTTTCTTGCAGGGCAAACGGTACCTAGATGTATAATTGTATGTTCCAATCATAAAAATAGATTTAACTCTAAGGTTTCAACAACGTCTTATCTCACCCCTACAGTCATATAGAGTTGAGAGGAAGCTATATTCCTCTTTCTACATGTTCTACATGTTCTAGTGTTTCCTCTGTAGTTCGGCACGACGATGATGACACGAATGCTAATCCACCGGACTAAGGGTTAGGTCGTTTGATCCTTAAATACTTCCTGAGACATGCATGTGAGAAAAGTTTTTTCTATATATTTCAACGCTTCTCGGTCGTCAACGATAAATTTATATTTATCATATTTTTTGTTTAACTGCTAAATTGTAGTTACGCCAAAATAATATCGTCGCCATGTTACTTTGCCTGGCGCAGTTCATGGTCCGACCTGTTCCAAATCTTCGATGATTATTTCTAAATTTAGTCTAAGTTACCATGTTACGAAGCATGTTCGACAAGATATGAGTTTTAAAGATACTGCCCGCCTTTTCCTAGAAAACGATCCAAATTTGCGAGATTATTGTCATAAATTAAATGAAAGAAAATTACAAGTTAACATTAGAAGATTAGAACTTGGAAAGACCTATGAATGGAAGTATACTGATTGTCAATTATTGTTAGAGCACGAAACAAAAAAGGACCATTACGATCATTTAATTAGTCTAGCAATTGCAGACACTTTATTGTTTTTCGAGTGTTTGTACTTGATGTTCCCACACCAAATGTAAACTTTATTTTGGTTAAGCGCTGTCAACGTGGTTCAATCAGATATGCGATGAAACAGGGTGATTATAAAGAGTATTAAACTAATCCATGCTACATGGATTCAAATAGAAAGTAAATGAGCCCTGATAGTTAAACTTCGAGTCGATTATTCTTTCTTGCATAATTTGTAATTCTTTATTACTGTGAACTTTAAAATTAACCAACTTGATGTACATAGTATCCTTTGCTTTATGGAACATTTTTATTAAACTTGAAGATGCCGGCAAAAGAATGACTCTATCTTTAAGTCGCGGTGAATGCAAAATTAAAAAATCACAATTTCAGCAACAATTACGTTAATGGTAATTTGCAACTTGCATATAAAGTTAATGTTGCCGAAATTAGTTACCGTTGTATATTGTGTTTTATCATTTCAGGTTTTCCGTTTCCAAAGTGATACTGAATAGTAGTCAATCGACAACTCGTATAATTACGTAATCATTATGTAATTATATGCGAATGCCTGCATGCGTATTAATTGTAATGAATACATCGCACCATCATGCGGTTTCCATACGGTATGGCTTGAGTCACGGCTATTTCAAACCGTATTTTACAAACGTTTTAAGCCCGGCGCAGACAGAGCCGACTCGACACGATCCGAATGGTTTTCAGTCGGATCGGCTCTGTGTGCATTGCCTCACGACGCCAATCGGGCCCGATTCAACGTGTTTATAATCGGCCGCGACTGAATCGGGCCGACTGTGGCTTTCAGTCGGGTCGGGTCGGATTGGGTCGAGTTGGGTCGGATTGGGTCGAGTCGGCTCTGTCTGCGCCGGGCTTAAGGGTAACCGTTGTTCTGAATCTGATGTACCGTATACTCGTGAATCGTCAACTGTATTTCGTTTGTTGAGTTTCCTCTCGACCCGTAATACAGAGGATGCGACGATCGAGAGACACAAATATTGCAACTATCAAATCTCTTCCTCCTTCGGGAAATGTTCTAAAATTGAGGATAATTACACTCTTTGTTTCCTTCAGTCTGTTTTCAATCCGCCATATATTATACATGCTTTAGCGTAAATCGAAGGCATCCGGGGAAACTATTTTTGGTCTGGCAAATAGAACTGAAACCGTATTGAACACAGGGGGAACATTTTGGGGATGCACATTTTTTTCTTCCAAAATAATTATGTGAAATAAAAATAATGTGTATGTCTAGGCCATATCTTAATATATAAGTAATAGAGTTATTTTGAGTAAATTACGTACGTAAGTGTGTGCTCTAATGCGAATTGAAAATATGCAACCGGGTGCGCCTTTAATTACATTTTGTGAAAAATGTAGAAATCTAATAATGTAATAATGAAAACAGCTTGCGTCAATATGTAGTATATAATATATTAAAATCGACTCCCTCTAACGCAATTATAAACCCAACACCATCGTGACCAAACACCTATCCTATTTATGGAATAGTTCGTTTTTCTTATAGTTATACAAAAACATTGATATTTGGCCACTACGGTATGGCTAGTTTTAATAAGGGATCTAGTAACGTTGTCCAAATCCTCAAATTCCAATTGGAATTATAGCGGTTCCCTCATACCGTGTTGTATTCAAATATTAACAATATAAGCATTAGACAGGTGTCAGTTTTTCAAATTTCCCTATCGTTAAAAATATATTTACGATTGAAGTGTTTAGATGGTAATCTATCCACTGGATAGTCGTAACCGTGTTCAAAGTCAGTGCAGTGAGTCAGTGAATATCACTTTTTCATTTTTGCTCATTACTCGAAATTTTCGCACAATACTTAGTGGACATATCAAATAAGAACAATAATACTGTCCTAAAAAATCACAACGTTTTGCACATGTCAACAAAGTTACTAGATCATTTTGATAATTGATAATCAAGGTACTTTGATAATCAGTGGTCAAATAGGGTTGCCAATTTTAAAATGTATCCGATTTGTCTTCGGATATGATCTCGTTCATGATGTGCGGCCACGCAAAAAGTAAAGACTAATAGTATACGTTGAAGTGAAGTGGGTTCGGGCAGTAAAGAGCCAACGATATTTCCAATCAAGACCTCCCCCCCCCCCCCCCCCCCCCCTCCTCCCCGGCCTTTTCCTCTAATACTTAGCAAAGCCACTATATACACTGTTTTAGGAGGCATTTGTCATATTCCTCTGACTTGTCAAAAACTGCTGCTCCCTAGAGTGCGAATGGTGTACACTCTTTTAAAGACGACTATTTAAATAATGATACGAATTATAATAGTTATATAGAGTGCTTGCGTGGAATGGTCTAAATCTGCACTGATCCAAATCTGCTTTTTTTATAATATAATAATATTTCACATTCACACGGTCCTTCAGTTATTGTTAGTGTTTTAGCGTCCAGTCTCCTTTGGGTTTCCCGCATGTTTCCTGTCTTGGAGCGAGACGACCTCAAAATAGCCGCGCTCTGTCTCCCCGTGTACCGGTCTCCCCTATATGTCCGTCTTGTGTCGGGTGAGCTACTTTTAACGGTCATAATTAACCAGACACCCCCATTAAAGGGATAGTTGAGTTCTGGTAAAGAGAGTATACAGTTTTTGGTCAGTAACCAAAACCTGCACCATTACATTACAAACTAATAGTTATAACTCCACCATGCTCGAAAGGAATACAAAATTACAAACGACTAAGTAAAAAGCCTGTTATCATCCAAAAAGAGCCGTTCAAACTCAAGAG